>CBVK0100099445.1:0-13066 GCA_900067695.1 Picea abies | reverse complement strand
TCAACTAAACTAAGAAACTAAAATGAAATCAAAATATCCAAATATCTTCTAACTTCTCATCAAATCCAATGCAATTTCGAATTGACCTGTAATGGACCAAAAATAACAAGTTAGAAAGATATTTTATTAGCAAAATAATAAAAATTAAATTCTATAGACTTAGCTACAGAATCATATGATTCTGTAGCTAGTCTAAAATAATATACAGAATCAGAATTGAAATCGAATCAAATCTTTGAATGAGATTTAATTCATTTATCATTTAACAACCATTTGAAAATGATTTATTTGATTGGAGCATTCGAAATCAAAATAGAATCATAAAATCATTCAACTCTGTTCATTTAATTACCAGTGCAACCAATAAAAACAAATCTAATGCATTTGTTATGCCGTTATACCTACAGGTGATATAATCAAATTGAATCCAATCATTTGCAAATCTTTGTAACGACATAGAAAACAAGGTGTATCATAGTGCGTAAGAGATACTCGATCACGTTTTTGCAAACTGAGGTAAGAAAGATTGATTACATTCAATGAATAGTAACTGAATTTGATAACAAAATGACACAGTCAATAAAATCATTTCATAACCACCTGAATCTAACATTTTTTGTAACCTTTTGATATCAATTAGAAACGATTATAATTCGACAGGATCATTCCAATCATTATGATTGAGTTGACACAGAAAATGGTCTATGCCAGGAATGGATTAATTAAAATTCGGTGCGCAAATCAATTTAATACAAAATCATAATAGGCTTGGTAGAATTCCTAATTCATTATGGCCAATTCAGGCAAATAGGGTTGATCAACTTTGATCAAAACAAAATCGTTCTCATTAACGAATCAATTGGCATGAGGTTTATCATAGTTGTCACGAATCGAATCAATTCCATGATTCGGGCACAACTATACATATTGTTTTCTAAAAACAGAGTAGTTCATTTCCCACATTAGAGTTGAATAGAGCAATATCTCAGTTTTGAACATCATAAGAAGGAACATATCGTAACAATCAGTTAAATCAAAATTGTTTGCCAATCGTAGCATATAGATCATAACCAAATCAAATCTGAATATGATTGTGTTCTTAACTAAGTATAAAAAATCCTTTTTGAAATCGGATACACACCAAACAATTCAAAAACACACTATTAATTTTGTCAACTAAATAAGGCAAACCAGTCAATCAAATCAAAACACATACCACTCAAATCCAATCGAAATCTATCGATCTCTATACTGGGCATGATCTGATTGTATATCGGATCGACATTTCAAAACAAAACTATATATAGAATGTAATGGTTATAACAGAGTGATTCAAGATAGAACCATTTAAAAATTGAATTCGAATAATTATAGCAAACTAGATTGTTTACAAAAAAAAATGATATTAAAAACATACCTGTGTAGTGGGAAGACCACTTGATTATGCCAGCTTGGAATTCACAACAGTCGTGGCTGATTCCACATTTTTAAACAGGATGGAGCCGGTCATCTTTTGTTTCTTATCTGTAGCTTGTAGTCTGGAATTTTGACTAGTTAGGGTTGCAATCTGGTCCTCCAAAGATTGAATCTTTGACTGGAGAATTGGAACATCATTATAATATCGCTCTAACCATGAATTGCATTGATCACAGGGTGAAACTGTAGTTTTAGACATAGCAGGAGAGGATTTGGGCAGATGACCGAGGGTTTCACAAGGCAACATAATGCATGGGTAGTTAGGGTCGTCCTGTAGGCAGGGGGTAGGTTTGACACAAAGTCATACGAGGGTTCGGCACACAAAACTTGTGAATAGGGGTATTCTCTAGCCAAGAAATGCTCCACTTCTGAATCGAAGTCCTCACTCAACACGATAGGGTTTGGCTCGATAGGGGGTTTTGGCTTATTTCTTTCCATTCTTGAAATCAGACGTGCATTGTTTTTCCCTTTGGTGTTTGCAGTGAGGTTTTCCTTGGGATTTTTTCCCATAGGCTTAACAGTCTCTATGCTCTTGGTCACAGTGTGGGGTAAGTCGACAGGAGGGTCGGATGAGGGTTTAGGCAGAAGGACATGGTAGGGTACTGGCGGTACAATCTTGACCTCGCTCACTATAGGTTTGTCAACCTGTGTAGGATTTGAATCCTCGAAACCATTCCGAGAAACAAAATTTCTCCAACAATCCCTATGCAGACTTAAATGACAGACAACGATAAGCTTAACAAGCCCGTAATGAAAAAGACTACTATCATCCTAGTTTCTTTTGTACTTCTTTGACATTTTAAACAGGCTTCGATGCAAATAATAGGGAATATTGAGAGAGTATCCAATAAAAACCATAAGCAAACGCAGGTGGTGAAGGAACACCAATATGTAGAGACCTTTGCGGGTCACAAACTTCTTGATTATCATCAATAAATAATGCCAACATTGTTTGAGCATAGTTACTGGCATACCTCTATCACAGGAGGTGATTTTGCGCGACTGGAAGAAAAGTGTCCATGGGACCTCCTCAACTTTGCAATTCTTGGACCATCGTTGTCCAGTGGCAGGCAAACCCGTAGCAAGACTGATAAATTGTTCATCAATTTCCAATTGTATATCACTGACCTTGGCTCGACAGCTATCGAAGGTCATGGCAAACTGTTGAGCCACGCAAAGGTTAAAACCCTCGAAACGTTCCACAAAGGTAATCCATCCACTGTCTGCCAAATCTTGGCAGGCATTATCAAACATTAACAGGGCCTGTTTGCCATTGGGTTCAACTCGCAGGACTAGTGCCATGGAGTTGAGTGCATGGTAAGGGAAGGGTTCGAATTCATCAATACATAGTAACAGAGCTACCCAAACCAACAACAATGAATCAAGCCAAAAGGGGTAAGCATAAATGCACACATGCGAGGGTGGTGGATTCATTCACTGCCATGTATGATAGTTATGGTAAAGTACAACCACCGATTTACACATTTGTTCAAACAATCATAGCTCAAAAACCATATTGTTTGGCCAACCAAAGAATCAAATGGTGAGTGTTATGCCAATGCGCCAAAACAACTTTAGAGTATAGTTTTTTAAACCATCAGCATTCAATATGAAACCAACACCAAATGTTAGCCATGCGCCATTTTATAAATGTTTAACCAATGTGTCGATTGATAATCATATAGTGGACAAGCCAAAAATTATAAGGAGATTAACATAAGGATCATATCATATATATAAAAACAATTAATAAATCATAACCCCTATGCAATTCATAGAATCAATGATTAGGCAAGTCATAAAAAGTATGAATCCATATGCTCAATGTTTCACAAACTTAATAAAATCAAGTTATGCAATCAAAAAATGTCCAATGATCATAGTTTAAAAGTCCTTTCAATCACATAACGATAAATAAAATGTAAGTGTAAAAGAAAACATCGATAAAAAGATCATGACAGTTCAGATAGTGATCGAAATGTGACCTAGAAAGGAGAAGTTTTCACTCTTACAGTCATGAAAACTTAATGAAGACAAATTTGCAAATATCGCAAAAATTAAAGTGTCGTCTATTTAAAAAGAATGCGACGAAAAACTTGATGTTTGCAAGACATAGGTGTAGGCAGCTTATAGACAATAAGAAAAGGTGAGTTGGCTGCCAACATGCCTTTTTCAGGATTTCGGTGTTTCGCAACTTCAGGACTCCTATGATGAAGAGTCTCGACTCTTGACTCCTTCAACTCCCAATATCTAAAACCTTTGATTTCCTAGTCTACGAAACTCTGAAATGGATTCTTTGTTGATGTGCCTGTTTCAGGATTTCGACATTTCACATTTCGCAACTTCGGGACTCCTGTGATGAAGAGTCTTGACTCTTGACTCCTCCAACTCCCGATATCTGAAACCTTTGATGTCCTGGTCTACGAAACTCTGAAATGGATTCTTTGTTGATGTGCCTATTTCTGGATTTCATCATTTTTCATTTCACAACTTTGGGACTCCTGTGATGAAAAGCCTTGACTCTTGACTCCTCCAACTCCTAGTATCTGAAACTCTGAAATGGAGTTTATGCTTCTGATATTTCCATGCCATCATCATTGTTCATCTTCCTTGCCTACCTATTTTCCATTGTTGTCTCCCAACTGTAAACCTACCAACGTTGCTACCTTGACTCTTGGAGTTTACACTTCTGAATGGGATCCAACGATCACTTGTTGAACTTGCCATTGCCATGCCATTATGCATGCGTTATTGTTCATGATATTTTCCATCAATGACAAACATGCATACTCTGCACTCT
The DNA here is from genome assembly GCA_900067695.1 of Picea abies. Taxonomy (NCBI): domain Eukaryota; kingdom Viridiplantae; phylum Streptophyta; class Pinopsida; order Pinales; family Pinaceae; genus Picea; species Picea abies. The sequence goes on along the minus strand of CBVK0100099445.1, from coordinate 8,790 downwards.
GCGTGCACCTCTACACTATCTCTTCTGGTCTTCATGAGCTTTCTCTGCTATGTCTTCCCAAAATACTTTTGGTGCCCGCTGGCACATTATACCTGTACTCAAGACATCATCGTTGTTGTACTTTCCATCAATGACAAGCATACGCTACTTGTAAAACATGACAACAATATTCCCCTTTGTCATTGATGGCAACAAAGGTACTCGGACCTGTTCTTTTTCACCCAGACCTATTCTTTTCTCCCCCTTTGACATCAATGTCAAGGAAAACACACTCCCCCTGAGCTGTTGCAGTATTTTTTAGAGGTATCAGATATTCAATCAATACAAACTCCTCCTAACAGGATGGACTCTCTTAGATGTGAGATGGGATGGCACCCAACTTCTGTCGGAGATATTCAAATGGTGTCTTGGCTAGGGGTTTAGTAAATATGTCTGCAATTTTTTCTATGGTTGGAATGTAATGGACTTGAACAATCTGATTGGTGACCTGCTCTCTCAAAAAATGGTATTTTATGGGAATATGCTTGGTCTTTGAGTGGAATATAGGATTCTTGAACACACCGATGGCACTAGTGTTATCACAATGAATTGGGATCAGTGCAACATATTTTACCTCCAAGTGTGCAAGTGTCTAAATCCTCCATAATACGTGAGTGCAACAGGTAGCAACAACAATGTACTCTGCCTCTGTAGTTGATAAATAAATGGAACCTTGTTTTTAACTCAACCATGCTACTAGATAATCTAATAAGAAGAATGCACCTCCACTCATGCTTTTCCTTTCATCCATGCAGTTAGCCCAATCAGCATCTGAGTAGACTAATAATTGAAAATCCTGATTCTTAGGATACCATAGGCCATATTTCATTGTTTCTTTCAAATATCTGAATATCCTTTTGATAGCTAGCAAATGACTATGTTTAAGTGCTGACTAATATCTTCCTACCATTCCAACAGCATGCATTATGTCTAGGTGAGATGTTGTGATGTACAACAGGCCTCCTATCATTAACCTATATGAAATTTGATCAACATCAGGTGAGTCATCATCCTTGCTTAATTTGCATCCAGTAAACATAGGTGTGCCCATAGGTTTAGAATCTTCCATTTGAAACCTTTTCAACATTTCTCTTAGATATTTTTCTTGAGAAATGAACATCCCTTCAGGCCTTTGAGTAATTTGCAGAGCAAGAAAAAATGACATTTCACCTATCATAGACATTTCAAATTCAGACTCCATGGCATAAGCAAACCATTGTACCAGTGAATCCTTATTACATCCGAAGATGATTTCATCTACATAGATCAACACGATGAGAAAATCATTATACTCTGTTTTGATATATAGATTGTTGTCAATTGTTCCTCTCTTGAACCCTTTGTCTTTGAGATACATATTCATTCTGTGATACCAGGAAAGAGGGGCTTGTTTTAACCCATATAAATCTTTCTTCAGGTTTCATACTAAGTTAGTGTTATTAGACAGTTCGAAACCCTCTGGTTGTTCCATATAGACTTCTTCATTTAAATCTCCATTTAGAAAAGATGACTTGACATCCATTTGATAGACTTTAAACCTTTTATGACAAGCATAGGCAAGAAATATTCTGATAGCTTATAATCTTGCTATGGGCACAAATGTTTCATCAAAATTCAGTCCTTCTATTTGAGCATAGCCTTTACAGACCAATCTTGCTTTGTTCCTGACAACTTGTCCCTTCTCATTCAACTTATTCTTAAAGATCCATTTGCAACCAATGATATTTTTACCTACAGGTCTATGAACCATCTCCCACGTATTTTTTTTCTCAATCTGATCAAGTTCATCATTCATTGCTTTAACCCAATGGGCATCTTTGCTAGCTTCATTAAAATTCTTGGGAGGAGGAATTTGAAGTGATTCTTTTGAGTGATTCTGGAGGAGGAAGAACTTGCAGCATGATTCTTTTGAGTGATTCTGGAGGAGGAATTTGAAGTTATATGTTGATTTGAGTCTTTCTGAGTATCTGTGTCTTCATCAAATTCAGAGTATTCATTTTCTTATTCTTTGATATGTTCATCTTTAGCTTCAGTTGTGTCCTCTGTAGAAGACTCATTATTGTACACCACTCTTGTTGGGATTCCTTCATCAACTTTTATGTCAATACATTCAACCATTTTATGCAGCCTCTTATTATAGAATCTGTATCCTTTATTGTTTGTAGCATACCCTAAGAAGATACCTTCATCAACCCTGTCATCATATTTTCCAAGGTTCTCATCATTATTCTTTATGTAACATTTATTCCCAAAGACTTTGAAGTGTTTGATTGAAGCAAGTCTCCCATACCATAGTTCATAAGGTGTCTTGTCACTTTGTGGTCTGAGGTGGGCTTTGTTAAGAACATGGACTGCTATGTGTATTGCTTCTACCCAGTAGGTTTGACCAATGTTCTTATCATTCATCATTGACCTAGCTATTTGCTGCACTATTCTATTTTTCCTCTCAACTAGTCCATTTTGTTGTGGAGTTCTTGGGATTGTGTATTCTCTCTTGATCCCATGCTTATCACAAAATTCCTTGAAATCACTTGACATAAATTATCCTCCTCTGTCTGATCTTACTGCCTTTAACCTCTTTCCTATTTGATTCTTAGTTAAAGCCTTAAATATTTTAAACTTCTCAAATGCTTCAGCTTTTTCCTTTAGAAAGGCAACCCAAATAAGTCTGGAGTAATCATCAATAATCAACATGAAGTAGTTTTCTTTCCCTATGCCTTCCTGTCTTGATGGTCCACATAAATCCATATGAACTAGTTGGAGTGGTTTCTCTGTTGAAGTAGAGCTCTTGGACTTAAATTGTGTCCTGGTTAGCTTTCCTACTTGGTAGGGTTTAGACATAGAATCTTGGGGCTTTGATATTCTCGAAAGATCTTTTACTGCCTCAAGATTTTTTAGCTTGATTAAGTGGTAAAAGTTTAGATTTCCAAGTCTCCTATGCCATAACCAACTTTCATCATACTTGCTTAAGTGGCATTCTTCTTTTTCTTATTTAAAACATAGACATTATTGTGTGTTCTTATCCCTTTTGCAACTAGTTGTCCTGAATTCACAGATTTTATTCTACAATCTTTAGAGGTAAAAATGACTTCACATCCTCAGTCACAGACTTGACTGACACTAAGAAGATTATGTTTTAGACCTTCTACAAACAACACATATTGAGATTTCCCTTTGCCATTATTGAAACTTACCATTCCTTTACCTTTTATTTTTCCTAGTGCATCATTTCCAAAAGTTACATTCCCTGATTTGCTTTCACTTAGAGTTAGAAACTTACTTTTCTCTCCAGTCATATGTTTGGAACATCCACTGTCAATATACCAGGGATTATTTTTTCTTTGGGATGATAACACTAGTCCACACTTGTCATCTGCTTTCTTCTTCCAAACCTTGACATTTTCAGCAGTGGGGATCAAATCTGGCTTGTAATTCCTTAAGCGACAATCTGCAACTTTATGTCCATAGTTATGACATATGTAACATTCTGGTTCACTAAATAGAAGATCATAGAAATTGTTATGCTCATAACTATTGTTATGTTTAACCAGCGTCATTTTCCCAGCCTTCGCATGATTTATAGTCTAGGGTTGTTTGTTGCTTGGTTGTCTCGATCTTTGTTGTTGAATATGGTTATTCATTGAATATCTTGATTGTTCATATCTAAATCTTAAAGAACAATTTATAGATTTGTGACCAAAATTAGAGCAGAAAAAACAATAACCACGGAAAAAACCTTTGTACCTTGAAAACGTTTGTCTTCTTTGAGAAGGTCGATTTCTTTCATGCCGATAATCTCTCTGATCTACAGATTCAGTTTTGGTAATTTTTCTTTCATTCCTTCTTGGTGGATGATTTTCTTTCTTTGTTTCAGCAGAGTGATTGTTGTCTATGTTTGAGGATTTGACAAACTTGATAGGTTTTGTATTACTTGGATGATCACTACTTGATCCTTCTTCATACCCCAATCCATCTTTCAACTTTGGGTTTCTTTGCTGATTTAGAATGGAGGTTAATCCTTCTGAGGCTTTAATACTTGGTAGATTTTGGTAATACAATCCCTTAAACTTCTCCATTTCTTTCCTTTTTTTTACTACTTCCTCTTCTAGAGCTTTACATCTTGCCTTCTTTTGTGATAAATTTTGTTTTGGAATGTCCTCGATTTTCTTTTTCTCTTCTAATTCCACTTTTAGCAGGGAAAAGTTTTCATCAGACTGTTTACTATCTTTCTCAAACTGTATCAACACTTGTTTTTGCTTTCTGCTCTTAATTCTGAGTCTGTCAATCTCTTTCAATGCACTGATCAGTTCTCCTTCCATATCAACCACAACTTCTTCTTCAATAGCCTCACATCCTGTGATTTTATTATCATAATCCTCTTTAGACATAAGTATGAAGTCATTTAGTTTATCTTCAATAGAGGAGTCATTGTCTTCATCATCTGAAGGATCATCATCATTGTTTACACAAAGACTTTTCTTCTTAAAATTATTCTCTTTAAAGAAATTTTTGTGTTTGTGCTTCTCCTCATCATCACATGTCTGATCCTTACTTTTTTGAGGACATTTATTTGAAAAATGACCTATCTTACCACAATTGAAACATTTGAAAGGCAGTTTAACTTTGGATTTTCTTGAATCCTTCTTCAGTCTCTTCACAAATGTTGCTTCAATTTCATCAGGCTCAAAATCCTCATTCTTGTCTGCCTTAAATGATGCTTCTCTGGAGGTGGGTTTATCTTCAACTATTCTCATTTCATATGCATTCAATGTTCCTAGAAGTTGATTAAACTCCAAAGTTTTTAGATCATTAATTTCTTCTATTGTAGAGACCTTCAGGTTGAACCTATCTAGTAGAGATCTCAAAATTTTCTGAAATAGAGAAGGCTCCTCAATTTTTTTACCAAGTGCTTTCATTGCATTTACCAGTTCTTCAACTCTCAAAAAGTGTTTTCTAACAATTTCATTATATTTCATCTTCAGCTGTTCAAACTGTACTCTGTAGGTTTGAAGCTTGGCATCCTTTACCTTCTCATTACCTTCATAACTGCTAATGAGTTTGTCCCACATTTCTTTGGCAGTTCCTAGGTGCATAACTTTTACGAATTTTTCTTTTGCAAGCCCACTCAAGATAGCATTCATAGCCTTAGCATTGAATCTAAATTCTAGCTTGTCATATTTATTAGCCAGTACAATTGGCTTTACATAACCAGTATATACCACATCCCAGACATCTGCACCTAAATCCATTATGTAGGTTCTCATTCTAACTTTTCATAAGGCAAAGTTTGTTCCATTGAACAGAAGGGCATTATTGGTTGAATTTCCTTCATGGCTTGACATGTTTAATCTCTAGGATCTACCCTCAGACAAAAGGGGTCGTCTATGATACCAATCATTGGACAACTAATCGGGGGGGGGTGAATCAGTTGTTACTATTCTTAAACAATTATGCTTATTTTAAATTCTTTGCAGATTACTCAATGACAATCAAAATAATGCAGGGAGGTAAGAAATAGAACATTCAAAATCAGTCACACATATGAAATATACAGAGACATATATTTCCTGAGGAAACCCATAAAGGGTAAAAACATATTCTTCTTGGTATGATAAGTAATCTTTACATTCTGTATATTATCATACATATGAGCTCCAACTCATTATGAGGCTACAACCTATGTTTTGCAAGCTGCAACTTGTTGAGAGCACCAACTATCTGTTTTCTCTAGCACCTACTAGAAGGAAGCACCAACTCCCTGGTTTCTCTAGCACCCACTAGAAGGAAGCACCAACTCCCTGGTTTCTCTAGCACCCACTTGAAGGAAGCAACAACTCCCTAAGTGTTCCAGCAACAACTAGATGGAAGCACCAACTTCCAATCACACAGGCACCAACCTGTATAATAGAGAACAATAGTTTTCCCTTGCACCACCCTACCACCTTGGTTTCTCTGGTTGCAACCAAATGGAAGATACAACTCCCTGTGTTCAAGCACCCACTTGAACCTTTGAGGAAAGAAGTCCTCCCTAGTACCTCCCTACTACCCTAAAATATAAAGTTTTCTATATATAATTTTATCACAGTGATACAATATTCATCAATGGCTTACATGTCTCATCATTCTTCTGTTACACTACTCTTCTCTACCTGCATCAATGTCTTCTTGCACCCCTTCCTTACGCTTTATGTTCTTCTTCCTTTATGCTATGTGCATGATTTCCCATCTATGCACCAGTCCTCATCTATACATTTCAGCTGCTGTACTCTGCCTCCTTCTACACACCTGAATCACTCTCAACAACAACCCTCATCTCTTTTTTGTTCTTTATTTTACCAATATTTATGCACCTTGTGCATTCTATATGTGCAATCCTTCTACATGCTCTCACCTCGCGCCATTGTTCTCCCCATCGGGATATACACTGCCACTCCACATTGCCACCACTTCACTCCCTTGAGCATCAACACACTATCTTTGTTCTGCATGTCCGTGTCGTGTCGAGTCCTCCTCCTAATCATCGTGGCAATTCCTTATCTTTTCTAGCGGTTATACCCATGTGTTCATCGTCACTAGGTGTTATGCTGAGATTCCTTAGCCTGTCTAGCATTCGAGACTCTGCATCTTCTCTATCATAGTCGAGCTCATCCTCTCTGTTATAGTTACAGGATTCAACCCTCTTCCATCTATCAATCGCCTCTATGAATAGTCTTCATTCCACTAGCATATGCCTTGAGACTCTTCATCTCCTCTGGCGATCACCTTGAAATATCTTCAAGTCCTCTAGTTGAAACCATTAGTTGTTTCTAGCAGTTACATTGTGAACCTCCAAGAAAATGCATCAGCTACTAAATTTCCAACTATCCAAGATTCATGATTCAGTTCTGCTAACTGACTCGTAACTGATCAATTAATTGTGAAGAGCAACAATAGCCCTTCGATCAAATTTCCAAGTATCCAACACCGTTGGATTACAAGCACAGGGTCTCGTGTTGATTTCACCATTTCGCATTTCGGCATTTCGACATTTCAACATTCTAACATTATGAAATTCTTGTGGTGAAGTTTTTCGACACTCCAACTCTCGGTATCTAAAACCTACACCAAAAGGTGTTTTTCACATTTTGACATTTCTGCATTTCAGCATTCTGACATTCCTATGGTGAAGTGTTTTGGCACTCCAACTCCCGGTATCCGAAACCTACACCAAAAGGTATTTTTCGCATTTCAGCATTTTTGCATTTCGACATTCCTGTGGTGGAGAGTTTCGACACTCCAACTCCCAGTATCCAAAACCTACACCAAAAGGTGTTTTTCGCATTTTGACATTTCTACATTTCGGCATTCCGACATTCCTGTGGTGAAATGTTTCGACACTACAACTCCCGATATCTGAAACCTACACCAAAAGGTGTTTTTTGCATTTCAACATTTCTTGTGATGAGATATCTTGACGCTCCATGTCGCGATCTCTGAAATGGAGTTTAGTTGTTAGAGCCTTTTTTGGGATTTTGATGTTTCACATTTCACAACTTTGGGACTCCTGTGATGAAGAGTCTTGACTGTTGACTCCTCCAACTCCTGGTATCTGAAAGCTTTGATTTCTCGGTCTGTAAAACTCTGAAATGGATTCTTTGTTGATGTGCCTGTTTCAGGATTTTGGCATTTCACATTTTGCAACTTCAAGACTCCTGTGATGAAGAGTCTCGAATCTTGACTCCTCCAACTCCCGGTATCCAAAACCTTTGATTTATCGGTCTGTGGAACTCTGAAATGGAGTCTTTGTTGATGTGCCTGTTTCAGGATTTCAGTGTTTCTCATTTTGCAACTTCGAGACTTCTATGATGAAGAGTCTCGAATCTTGAATCCTCCAACTCCCCATATCCGAAACTCTGAAATGGAGTTTACACTTCTGATCTTTCCATGCCATCATCGTTGTTGATCTTCCTTGCCTACTTGTTTTCCATTGTTGTCTCCCAACTGTAAACCTACCAACATCGCTACCTTGACTCCTGGAGTTTACGCTTCTGAATGGGATCAGAACTTGCCATTACCATGCCATTATCCCTACACTATTGGTTGTGATGTTTTCCATCAATGACAAACACGCATACTTTGCACTCTGCGTGCACCTCTACACTATCTCTTCTGGTCTTCACGAGCTTGCTCTGCTGCATCTTCCCAAAATACTTCTGGTCCCACCTAGCACATTATACCTATACTCAAGCCATCATTATTGATGTACTTGCCATCAATGACAAGCATACGCTGCCTGTAAAACATGCCAACAAAGTGGCTATTGGATATATGAAAAAGTGGCCAATTGGACAAAGATGGACATAGGTTACTATGTGGAAAAAATGGCTATGTGGACAAAGTGGCCAAGAATATGCTTCTAAAGAAGCTACTTGGAGAGTATAAATAAGAGGCAAGGGTCTCATGTAAATATATCTCTCTTGAGATCATATTGAATATCCATTATGTGGAAGAGAGTGATTGTTGGAACTCATGGACGCATCAAAGTTTTCGTACGTCAGAGATCTTGAAGATGAAAGTTTGGGAAGTTCAAAAACCCTATTTTCTAAAGGAGTATGCGAGCAACAATGGGCCATAGAACGTACATATGTGAGTTGTAGTGATACAGAGCACATACAAAGAGGGGATGAAGGAGGATAGAGCACGTACAGTTAAGAAAGTAATGGAGACTTGTTGACGGGAAAAATTGGCCATCCATCAACTGGGAGAGTGGTG
>CBVK0100099444.1:10904-25175 GCA_900067695.1 Picea abies | reverse complement strand
TTTCCCTACACGACGCTCTTCCGATCTCACGAAATTCATACCTGGACAATAAGAAACGACTTCGATTATGACAATTTGGAATTGACGAAGGCTATTGTCGATTCGACATTCTTGAAGACAATTGAACCACTGGTTTTCTGTTTCTTGTCATTAGCTTGAAGCTTGTCCCTTTCTCTTGATAGCACTGTAAATTGATTCTCTAAAGATTTGATCTTTGATTGCAATAAGGGAATGTCGGTGTAATAACGCTCTAGCCACACACTGCATTGGATGCATGATGACTGTTCGGGTTTTGACATAACAGTGGAGGGTTTTTTTAAATCACCAGGGGTTTCCTTTTGTAACTTGATTCCTGGGTATTTAGGATTATTTTTGAGACAAGGGGGTAAATTAAATACATAGTCATAGGATTGCTCGGAGCATAGGCCATGGGAATAGGGGCACTCTTCAGCCAGGAAATGCTCAATATCGAAGTCTAAGTCCTCTCTCAGAACTATGGGCTTTTGGTCGATGTTTAGCTTAGGTTTATTCTGGGCAAGTCTCGATATCAATCAAGCATTCTTCTTACCCTTACTGTCGACAGTAGGATTACCCTTGACTTTCTTACTCACAGGATTCTTTACAGCCTCAGTCTTGTCTGTTATGATGTCAGGTAGGTCGATGTCAGGGAAAAATGAGGGTTTGGCAGGGGGTAGAAGGATATGAAAAGGCATGGGTGGCCCAACCATAGTCTCACTAACCACGGCTTTATCGATTTGGATAGACTCTGGATTAGCAAAGCCATTTCTGGATAGAAAGGCTTGCCAATTATTGCCATGAATGTTTAAATGGTGGACGACGATGAGTCTAATCAAGCCATGATGAAACAAGCTACTATCATCCTTCTCGCATTTGAACCTCTTAGACATCTTGGAAAGACTACGCAAGAAGTAATGCGGCATGTTCAAAGGATAGCCCATGAAATTCATCAATAACTGGAGGTGATGCAGAAAAACCAAGCCATACTGACCTTCACAAGTCACAAATTGTTTCACAATTACCAAAAGATCATGCCACCTAGGTTTAAGGGTGGAAATAGGCATAGATTTATCACAGGAGATAATCTTCCTTGATACGAATAGCAATGGCCACAACACCTCATCAACTTTGGAGTTTTTAAACCATCGCTGGCCTGTGGCTACCAGTCCTGTAGTAGATCTTATGAATTCTTCATTGAGTTCAAGATGAATATCACCTACCTTAGCCCTGCACCCATCAAAGGTGAGGGCAAATTATTGGGCAAATGAAAGTTTGAATCCCTCGAACCTCTGTATAAACGCGAGCCAACCACTATTTTCTAAATCCTTACGGGCATCATCGAACAATAACAAATCTTGACTATCATTTGCCTCTATGTACACCACCGGTGCCATAGATAGGAGCACACAATGAGCGAGGTGAATGGGCCAGGGTTTATACACAGCATACGCAGGGGCATAAAACTCACAGGCTTACCCGAAAACTAGCAAAGGTGAATTGAGATAGGGGGAAAACATTAATGACAGATCGTGCGAAGGTGGTGGAGCTATTTTGGCCCATTCAAAATAGTCATATCCACAGTACAACTGCCGGTGCATATAACTATTCAACCCACTATTGCATAGGTTAAAAACTATGCCATTCAATCAACCAATGAAATCAATGGTAAGTGGATTGAAGATTTGCATGAGCAATGGTTATAGTTTCAAAACCAAAGAAATAAATTGAAATCACACCCGGGTTTGATTATATGAAACATGTGTTATGTGAAAATATTTATACCAAGGGTCTTACCACAACACAAATGTGTTTTCATGAAACCAATGTGTCAAGTGAATCGATCAAAGAACACATAAATCCAATCATCAATGCATCATAAACTCGATTAAAAGAATATCATCACAGTCTTGTAAAACGAAGTCATATTAACAAATAAAAATGCCAAATGAATAAGGATCTTGGAGTCTTGTCAATTGTATAATGATAAGTAAATTGGAAACAAAATGGGCATATCGACAAGAATGATTACAACAATTCAGTGACAATTTTAATGTGACTTCGAAAACCAAGTTTTCATGCTTGCAGTCATGAAAACAAGAACAAAGGTAAGTGTGAAAATAGCGCAAAAATAATAGTGTCATTTTAATCAAGAATTGCGACGAAAATCAAGGTTTGAAAAACACTAGTGTAGGCAGCTTATAAGGGCAGTAGAAAAATGTGAATTGGCTGCCAACAATGGTGACACACTGGTAGAAGCAGTTATCTCTACCAAAAGAACAAATTCAGATTGGGATAATGAGAAAAATTCTAACTCAAAAAATAACAACCAGAAAATCGTGTAAACATCATCATTAACCAAATATTCCAGCAGTGTTTAAAGGATGAAAGCTAATAACAGTCTTAAGACAAGTGAGCCACGATATTAAAGATAAAATCTCCAATACTGTTGACAGAGCCACTACTGCCAGCAGGCGTCCATAGCCTCGACAGGGTTGCCATTTAGCCCACTCTGACGTCTATATCCTGCCAAGAAGTTCTGGATCAGAATAAAGGACATTTTAAGGTCAAGTTATCTCATTTTTGCCAATTTCATATACCCAACATTGCTTCGCTACCAGCGGGCCTGTTCAGTACCCCGACGAAGTTGTCTTGGCATCATGCATGCTTTTACCCACTGCCAGCAGACTTGTTCAACATCCCGGCAGGTTTACAAGTACTTCCCACGGCTCTATTAATGATTTACTTTGTTTTTTTTAAGATATTTAGTTGAGCTGGGTGATGCTAAAAATTATGATATTTTAACATATTTTTTACAGACCTCATCATATTTTTTTAGAACTGTCCTTTATTAAGATTCAGAGATGTTTCATTTTCAAAACCAACTTTCTAAGGTAGGGAGACATCTTCTGAGTCATTCCCTTAAGGAATAAGGACAACGTAAAAAGATAATAGATGATCGTGATAGGATTCACTCAAAGATCGAAATCAGTTAACTTCTTTCAAACAACAAATTTTTTTCCAACACAGATGTAAATTTCAGAAGTATACAACTGATGTTTATACAATTTTTTCAGCAATCATTTCAGTGAAGGAATTTTCTGTTTTCTTTGTCCGAATAGTTCAGCATGTAGGTATGTGTATTTCCAAAAACACAAAAACTGATAAGCACAAAGGAGAAATCAAAACCAAAACAAAAAAATAAAAGCAAACAAAAGCAAAATATATGTACATAATATACAAAGGTTGTCATCAAGCGAAGTATCTTTTCAGGGCTTGGCCATTCACCGAATAGGTGTCAGGCTGCCCCTCTAGATTCTGCAATCGGAAAGAGCTGGGACCCAACTTCTCAGCAACAAAAAATGGTCCAAGCCATAAGTTTTGAAATTTCGTGTGCTCTCCCTTTCCCTCATGCGGTTTGTCCCATTTTAAAATGAGGTCACCTACTTCGAAGTTCCTATCAAAGGCAGAGTTAGAATCGAACCAGTTTTTGACTGCTAGTTGATGTTGATCTAACTTACGTTTAGCTTGGGTTCTTACCTCTTCTAGCTTTATCAAAGCATTAATTCAGTTTTCTAAAGGGGGACAGTCTTCTTCTTGAATTTTCAGCGATAGCTGAAGTGAGGGAAGAAGAATGTGTGGTGGCAGAATTGCTTCTCTGCCATAAACGAGAAAGAAGGGAAAGTTACCTACAACAGTTTTTGGTGTTACCCTATCAGCCCAAAGCACATTTAACAATGCATTGTGCCAGTTTTTGTGATTTTTAGCGATCGTTCTCTTGATGATTTTAATCAGATTCTTATTTGTTGACTCTACCAAACCATTGCCCTGGGGATAATAGCTAGCAGAATACTTCAATTTAATTCCTTTTTCCAAAGCGAACTCGCTCATCTCAAGAGAGGAAAAGTAAGAAGATTTATCGAGTACCAAACAATCAGGGATACCAAAACGAGTGATAATATTCGAATTTAAAAAGGAAATTACCTGACTGGTATTCACAGTTCTTAACGCAACAACTTCAGACCATCTGGTGAAATAATCTGCGGCTGTTATGATAAACTTATGCTATTGTGAGGATGGTGGGTTGATTGGACCTATGATATCAAGGCCCCATTGCTGAAAAGGAGAGTCTACTAAAACGGGCTACAAAGGAAAGGATGGTTTCTATAACTGCCCTGATGCTTTCTGACAAATAGTACACTTATGACATAAGGCATGGGCATCCCTAAAAAGCGTGGGCTAGTAATAGCCAGCTCTCAAGACCTTATGGGCAGTGGTGTCACCACCAAAATGACCACCAGCTTCTCCTGCATGCAATTCTAGTAAGACTTTTTCTGCTTCGTCTTTCTCGAGACAGCGCATCAGTATACCATCAAAATTTTGACGAAATAGGATACTGTTAACCAAATGAAAGGAGGCAGACTTTAATCTCAATGATCTTCTTTTAGTGGGATCCAGGTGACGGGGGGATAACCCATGTTCAAGAAAGAATTTTATATCGTCATACCAAAGACTAACAGAGTTTTGTGCACAACAGATTGCATTCTGATCATGCTGTCATAGGTTTGACATATCATTTTCTTCTTGTTGTCTTGTGGCTGAGTTAGCAACTAACTTGCATAACCCTTGGCCTCTCACTATTTGAGCTGGGGTAATTTCTATGTCATACTCCTGCAAGGAGGTAACCTAGTTAGCCCTCTTTTCACCTAGTTCCTTCTGCACTAACAGGTTCTTGACGGTTGGGTAAGGGACAATGACTTTCATCCTCGATTTCAAAAGATAAGACTGGAAATGCTTTACTGCTTTAAAAATAGTGTAGGCTTGTTGATCTACCAATGGGTAATTAAGTTCAATGCCTTTGAAAGAAGAACTCATAAATGCAATGGGTGTTTCGTTGCTTTCAACATTCTTTTGAGTTAGGACTGCAGCATAGGAATGGTCAGAAGAAAAAGTGTAGATCGTAAAGTCTTGCGAAAAGTTGGGGCTCATGAGAGAAGGAGCATCTATTATGGCCTTCTTTATTGCATTAAAATCTTGATTTTCTAAGGGTCCCCAATGATATTGGGCATCTTTCTTAATTAGGTTCTACAAAGGTCTGACCATTTCGGAGAAACTGGGGATGAATCTCCTCACAAAGTTTATCTGGCCTAAGAAAGACTGCATAGATTTTTTGGATGTAGGAGGGGGAAGTTTCAAGATGAATTGAGTCCTTTCGGGGTTGATAATCATCCCTTTGCTTGACACAATAAATCCTAAGAGTTTACCCTATTCTACTGCAAAGATGGATTTTTTAGGATTCAAGGAAATGTCATATTTATGACATCGCTGTAGAATGGCTCTTAAATGAGCTAGAAGATCGGTTTTGTTTTTAGAAAATATAGTCACTTCATCTAAGTAGACTATGAAAGACTAATTGATTAAACCTCGAAAAGCGATGTCCATCGCTCTCTGGAAAGTGGCACCAGCATTAATCAATCCAAAGGGCATTTTTCGATAAGCATAGGTGCCCCATGGAGTGTGGAAGGTAGTTTTAAGTTGGTCTGGTGGAGACATTAGAACTTGGTTGTACCCCGAGAAACCATACAATAAGGATAGTCTCTCAGAACCAGATACCTGTTGAAGGATTTGTTCCATGGGTGGGACATGATAGTTGTCTTTATCAGATGCTCTATTAAGGTTTTAGAAATTGACGCACAGTTAGATTTCCCCACTTTTCTTCCGGACAGGGACAAGGTCAGAAACCCATTGAGTGTGCCTAACAGGGAAAATAATCTTAGCATTTAGGAGTTTATTTAATTCTTTTTTGATGGTCGGTTCAAGCTTAGGGTGCATTTTTCTCAATTTCCGTTGAAAGGGCGAGGTTTGGGGTTTCATAGGATTGACATGTTGTATGATGTTAGGGTCAAAATTTTTAAGGTCATCATACATCCATGCAAGGACATCTTTAAATTCTTTGAACAATTTAATAAATGCAGTTTTTTCTTGTTCAGAACATCCTACCCCTAGATTAATGCAATGCGGATTGTCCTTAGTTCCTAAGTTTACTTTTTCATATGATAATGAGGAACTATTGGTTTTACAGTTGACCGATTTTTTGAATTTATTTTGAAGATCATAAAATTTCTCTAATCTAACTACAGATTTAGGGATTGAATTTACCATGTCCAATGAAGATTTGAGAGTTCTCGGATCTGGTATTACCGTGAAATTGCGCAAATTGTCGCCGTGTGTGCGTTAATCTATCACCGCGCCTTGAAAAGTTTCTTCCATATGCAGAAAGCTAATAATCTACTGATCGTCGTCGAAGACTCTCTAGTTTGTGATGTTGTCAGGAACGGATGGCCTAAACAACAGTTCGACAGAGAATGCATCTGGGGACAAGCCTTCTGCGGGAAAGAGTTTGGAAGCTACATTAGCTAATAGATCAGCTTCACAATTATTCAATCTAGGAATAGAATTTATATTGAAATAAGAAAATTTATTCATTAAATTCCATACCTCGGATTGGTAGCTTTTAAGATGCGGAGACAGACAATGGATAGAATCTCTTACCTGTCTAACCATGATTTCAGAATCGTCGAAGACAGTCAAGTTTTGGATGTTCATGTCTAAAGCTTTTCTAAGACCTTGTAGTAAAGCCTCATATTCTGCAGTGTTATTAGTACATTCAAATTCTAACCTACATGCAATCAATGTTTTGTTACCTACCGGATTGATAATAACGTAGCCTACTCTAGCTCCTTCTTTGGACTTTGACTCATCGAAATAAAGAGACCAAATTTGATTTTTATCAGGTACATGAGACTGTTTCATGGAAGTTGATGGCTGCATGTATGCTACAATCTCGAACTGTTGTTCAGGATTGGTGATAGCTGAAGCCTCGGCCATGAAATTGTCGAAAAAGGTATCCATCCCTTGTACTTCAGGTGAATCAGCAGAAATTGTAAATCGTTCGTTGGGATCATTCAAATCTATGACCGTGAACTTAAGGTAGCGTTCATGATTTACCTTGATCTTGTTAGGCTTGCCGTTCTCTGGAAGCCATAGGTGAGACCAGTCTGTCACGAAATAATTGTGTAGCTGCTTCAACCAGTCCCTGCTTAAAAACAGACCATACACTTCTGGAATATCCACAAAAATAATATCAATAACTTGATGAACTTTGGGGTTAGACGATAATCTTATAAGTACGTTCTTTACTTCACCTATAACTTTAACATTAGTCTGATCAAGTTGTATGATTTTTAAGTTGGAGGGTTCAACTTTAGCGTTAATCTTCTGGCATACAGACCATGGCATCACATTGGATGATGCTCTTGAGTCTACCATACAATTGTGTATGTTTCTATTAAAGATTTTGAAAGTTAACAAAAATGGAGGTACATTCTTGCGAGTGCTAAGGGTGGTAGTTTGTGGCTTTTTACTCGCAGTTTCTAAAGCCACTTTATCTACATTGTTTAAATTATTTACAGGAAGGCTTCCTTTGTCTTGAGAATCAGAATTATTCTTTGTGGAAGTCTTCTAAGAAACTTTGTTCTGAACAACCTTGTTACCACTTGAATTACCATTTTTTCCATTCTCTGCGATGTTTTCTAGCATTTTTTGTAGAAAAAATGGAAATTTCGATAACTCATAAATAGAAATGTTAGCCCTTAAATTTTTGAGGTCTTCAACTAAATCATAATCTAAGTTGGGGTTCACATGACTCTGTTTAGTCTCGGCTGGTTTAGATTGCTTTGGAGGCGAAGTCATGGTGTTTTCAACAGAAGGTTTGTTTGTTGTCTTACTCCTAGTATTATAGGGATGGACTGTCTCGAAGTTAGCTTGAAAGATGCTATCCAAGAAGTTTCCAAAAATATTTGGAGAAGACTCCTCATCTTGAACTGTCTCTTGTTCAACAACCTCCTCAGGAATCTCATGAGGCATCAAGTTATCCTGGGCTTCTAGAATTGTTTGAAGGGCGTATTGCAGAATTTCTAGATTAAGGCCCTCGGTGGTTGGACTAGGTCGGTTGGTTGGGAAAGGCTTCCTGAATGGAGGTTTGTAAGGCCCTTTTCTCAAAGAAGCTTCTTTGGTCGTCCTTTTCAAGTCTATGACTTGGTTCGACAGTTTTTGAACGACTTTAGCTAAGTTTTCTAAATCAGAGCTTTAAGGTTGTGTTTTACTTTGAGCAGGTCTAGGGAGGATTTCAATCTTCTTTTTGGAAGAAGAACTAGTCTTTGTTTCATTGCTAGTAGAGTCTTTAATACTAAGTATGTCTTTTTCAATCTAGTTGGACTCCTCGAAGGCTTCTAACAATGTGGCTTTCTTAGATCGTTTAACCCAAATAGCTATACTTTGATGCAAAGCTTTAGTATAGTATGCTATTATGATATTCTCAGCAGGCATGGAATCTGTAGGGATTCGGTTCTTAAGTGTTAAGAATATTTGATTAAAGTCTTTAACCTTTTCCTTTGGGTTCATTCTTAATTTATAAAGGTCCATGACTAGGACTTTTGGAGGCTTACCGTCTCTGAAATTTTCCAAAAAGCATGACTCAAACTTTTCCCAAGACACGATGGTATGGGGTTGCTGGGAAAAGTACCATGTAGAGGCATTGCTATCGAAAGTATAGGGGAACAACCTACAGACTATGTCTTCATGCTCGACATTGCGGAGTCTAATGGCTAACATAAACTTTTTAATGTGATCTTCCGTGATCTTTTTTGAGTCAGGGTCAAACTTGGGAAGCCATTTCTCTGGATTTTTAGGTAAGGGATGTTGAGCTGCAGGTATAGCTACGACATCCTGGTCGAACCAAGGTCTAGCAAGATTGTTCTATTTGGCCATTGGTGTAGTGGGTGTGGAAGGGTGAGAAGGGGAACTGTCTTCATGAGAAGAGTCTTCTCCAGAAGAAGAAGGGGATGATGGAGGTGGTGAGGATGGTATTCCAGATCCTCCTGCAATAGGAGTGAGGGTTTGATGTGTAGGGTTCATAGTGAGGTTAGTGCCTCAGAGTTGTTCTCTGATATCAGAGAAATCTAAAGGTTGGTCCAATGGTTGATTTGGTTGCCTCAAATGGGCTAAGGCACTATGTGTTCTTATGAGAGATTGGCGGACAATCTCTTGTATGTCACCACCTGTCGGATTTGGGGTTATTGGTTCAACTGTGATCAGTGGATCATCGTTCGATGTGGTTTCTGTTTGAGGGGTAATGTTATCATTCGAATGACTTCTTGTCACTATAGGTGAGCGATTAGGTGGTGGAGGAGTCTTATGACCACCTCATGCCATTAATAAATTTTAGGCCCTCCTTCTAGTGCCATTTGTTGACGGGTGAAAATGAACTCTCACCAATTGGAAGAGTGGATCTGGTCTGGGGTTATCTAAATAACCCAATCTGTTTGGGATAACCCACCCTGATGGGTTTAGCAACTCCGTTAGCCAATCTAAGTCCTATAAAAACAAAATAAAACTACACTGAGAAACTAATCTAAATAAAAACAATAATTAAAACAAACTAATAAACAAATCTAAACTATATATATACAATCTATTAACTAAATCATACAACTATAATTCTATAAAAGTAAATGTTCAATTGTCAACAGAATTAGTTTTAATTACAAATATACAATATTTACAAATTACAGATTTAAATTAAAACCTGCAAAAATCATTTGTAATCTGTCCTAAGACAACGAAACTATTATTTTTTTTTATTTTTATAATTTTATGAAAAAGAAATAGAATAAAAACTATCTAAGCTAAGCAACTAAAATAATAACTCTAACTATGAATCTAAACTAATATATTTATCTAAACTACTTATATTATACTAACTAATTAACTATCAAACAATAAATAACAAACTGACCTGAAGTAGCACTTTAGGTTTGTCCTGTGTATGATGGTTGATTCAACTGTTTGGTGGGAGGAAACCCACACCAGATTCTCCATGAACTTCTCGTAAATGGAAAGTTGTTGTTCTCTTCAAATATATATAGCAGGACAAATAAGACATAAAAAATTACAGCAATCTTATAATTTTACAAATCATCCCAGCTAGATAAATCTGTGTGCAAAGACTTGTACAAAGTGATTCAATTAATGAAGAAGAGAAATCTGTGATTCATTAACTGAAACAAAGTAATTACTGTATTTTTAAATAAGAGAGATCAGATATGGATAACACATTAAATTAAATCACATCAACATGCAATGAATTAAGATAGTTAAAGTAGTCTATAATCGACTCCAAACTGACATGAATAAAACCTGAAACAAAAGTTTGATATATTGAAAGCGAAAGTTGTTACAAGACATCAAATTTCATCTCGGTCTGAATCATAAATCTATAGTCTAGTTCTCTCCACGGTGATGATGGTGTATTACAAAAAATTGACAAGTATTTAAAGACGTCCCATAGGGTAAAATGTCCCTGTGGGAATTATCAAAACAGTTTACACAAATCTGGGGATAATATCCCAAGTTTCTAACTCAAGCTAACAACCTAAAACAAAACCATATCCAAAGTATCTCCTAAACTTCCATAGCATGCCAATTTGATCATTGTAATTCGTATGTACCTAAAAGAAGGCAAAACTAGACAAGTTAAGAGGATATTTTATTGATAAAATTGTCAAAAAACTAATTTTTAAGACTAGCTACAGAATCTTGTGATTCTATAGCTGGTATAAATTGAACACATAATCATTTCAAAACCAATTGAAATCTTAAAGAATATATTCAAACTATTGAACAATATTTGGTTGCTAATTAGAAACCAAAAGAATCATTCAAATCGACACAAATAGTTTATGTTGCTTCAGCCATCAACAAAATCATTGTCAAATCCAAATGAAATCAACAGGATTGTTTTTTCAAATTAATAGAACTATATTAAACATATACAAACGACCCATACTATTTGCAAATAAAATCAAAACTTGTATGTAAATTGAAACAAATGAAATCGTAATTGAATTAATCAATTGATAACAAGATATGTGGGATTTGTCAAACATTTGTTATTGCCAATTGGGAGCAGACAGAATCGATTGATAGTCAACAAAATCATCACTTGAATCAATTTCAAAATGAACTATTAGCCGGTTTTTTCATACGAATTCAACAGAGACAAAATATGTCAATTTGCGCTTAACAAAATTGTTTTTGAAGATCAAAACCAACAGAGCAACATCAAATCTATTTTCGATACCAATCCAACTCATACAACCAATCATGCTAACTCAAGACATGTGACAATCGTTTACAAATGAAATCAGACAGGAATGAATAGAAACAATTTGAGGTCGATACAATCGTTATGAATCAACACAATTCCATGATTTTAGCAAATAGATCTTTTGCACAGGTCAAATGTAATCCAAATCCAAACGAGAATGTTGATTCAATACAAAATAGAGTCGTTTTTCCAATTTAATAGACTACATCGTATTTATCTAGCCAATCCCTAATAACGATGTATTACACTTCATAAAATATCATACCAATTCAATCCTACGAAATCGTTTCAACATCAAATCATAAAAACTAAATCAAAACTGATGGCATCCAACCACAACAAAGTCATATCAAATCAAAACATAACCATGTTCTAATTTTAGCATAAAAATCTCCTTTATAGGTCAGATGCAATCAAAATCCAAGCAAAAGCAAACCCCATTGATTTCGTTAATTCAAACCAACAGAGTTATTCTCAAACGAATCAAACCCAGTCAAAACCAATCAATTGCTAAACTGGGCACGACAAAATTGCATAACCAAATCATAGCTACATTTGAGTTTAGTAAAATGAATCTACTGTATAGGATCCATAACAAAATCATTTAAACTATAATAGGATCATTTCGAATCAAAACGAACAGAGCTAATTTGGAAGCAAAACTGAATATGTTACAATAATTCAAGCAAAATTACAAAGAAAAACTCATATTGAAATTCATACCTGGACAATAAGAAACGGCTTCGATTATGACAATTTGGAATTGACGAAGGTTGTTGCCGATTCGACTTTCCTGAAGACAATCGAACTAGTGGTTTTCTGTTTTTTGTCATTAGCTTGAAGCTTGTCCCTTTCTCTCGACAACACTGTAACTTGATTCTCTAAAGATTCTATCTTCGATTGTAATAAGAGAATGTCGGTGTAATAACGCTCTAGCCACACACTGCATTGGATGCATGATGACTTCTTGGGTTTTGACATAACAATGGAGGGTTTGTTTAAATCACCAGGGGTTTCCTTGTGTAACTTGATTTCTGGGTATTTAGGATTGCTTTTGAGACAAGGGGGTAAATTAGATACATAGTCATAGGGTTGCTCGGAGCATAGGCCATGGGAATAGGGGTACTCTTCAGCCAAGAAACTCTCAATATCGGAGTCCGAGTCCTCGCTCAGAACTATGGGCTTTTGGTCAACGTTCATCTTATGTTTATTCCAGGCAAGTGTCGATCTCAATAGAGTATTCTTCTTACCCTTACTGTCGACAGTAGGATTACCCTTGACTTTCTTACTCACAGGCTTCTTTACAGCCTCAGTCTTGTCTGTTATGATGTCGGGTAGGTCGATGTTAGGGAAAACCAAGTTTTTGGCAGGGGATCGAAGGATATGAAAAGGCACGGGTGGCCTGACCATAGTCTCACTAACCATAGCTTTATCGATTTGGATAGACTCTGGATTAGCAAAGCTATTTCTGGATAGAAAGGCTTGCCAATTATCGCCATGAAGGTTTAAATGGTGGACGATAATGAGTCTAATAAAGTCTCGATGAAACAAGCTGCTATCATCATTCTCACATTTGAACCTCTTAGACATCTTGTAAAGACTACGCAAGAAGTAATGCGGCATGTTCAAAGGACAACCCATGAAATTCATCAATAATCGGAGGTGATACAGAAAAACCAAGCCATACCGACCTTCACAGGTCACAAATTGTTTCATAATTAGCAAAAGATCATGCCACCTGGGTTTAAGGGTGTAAATAGGCATATCTTTATCACAGGAGACAATCTTCCTTGATACAAATAGCAATGGCCACAACACCTCATCAACTTTGGATTTTTTAAACCATCATTGGCCTGTGGCTGCCAGTCCTATAGCAGAGCTTATGAATTCTTCATTGAGTTCAAGTTGAATATCACCTACCTTAGCCCTGCACCCATCAAAGGTGAGGGTGAATTGTTGGGCAACCGAAAGGTTGAATCCCTCGAGCCTCTGTATAAATGTGAGCCAACCATTGTTTTCTAAATCCTTATGGGCATCATCGAACAGTAACAGAGCTTGACTACCGTTTGGCTCTATGCGCACCACCGGTGCCATAGACAGGAGCACACGGTGAGAGAGGTGAACAGGCCAGGGTTTAGACACAGCATACGTAGGGGCATAATGCTCACAGGATTACCCGAAAACTAGCAAAGGTGAACCAGGATAGGGGGAAAACATTAATTACAGATCGTACGAAGGTGGTGGAGCTATTTTGGCACATGCAAAATAGTCATATCCACAGTACAACCACTGACGCATATAACTATTCAACCCACTATTGCATAGGTTAAAAACTATGCCATTCAATCAACCAATTAAATCAATGGTAAGTGGATTAAACATTTGCATGAGCAATAGTTATAGTTTCAAAACCAAAGCAATAAATCGAAATCACACCCGGGTTTGATTATATGAAACATGTGTTATGTGAAAAGATTTATACCAAGGGTCTTACAACAACACAAATGTGTTTTCATGAAACCAATGTGTCAAGTGAATCGATCAAAGAACACATAAATCCAATCATCAATGCATCACAAACTCGATTAAAAGAATATCGTCACAGTCTTGTAAAACGAAGTCATATTAACAAATAAAATTGCCAAATGAATAAGGATCTTGGAGTCTTGTCAATTGTATAATGATAAGTAAATTGGAAACGCAATGGGCATATCGACAAGAATGATTACAACAATTCAGTGACGATTTTAATGTGACTTCGAAAACCAAGTTTTCACGCTTGCAGTCGTGAAAACAAGAACAAAGGTAAGTGTGCAAATAGCGCAAAAATAATAGTGTCATTTTAATCGAGAATTGCGATGAAAATCAAGGTTTGCAAAACACTGGTGTAGGAAGCTTATAAGAACAGTAGAAAAATATGAATTGGCTGCCAACAATATTCTCCAAGAAGTTCCTTCGAAAACATTGTAGAAAAAAAGTTATAGTGAAAAATCCAAGGTGTATCAGATTTAGCAGCAAAACCCCAAGAC
>CBVK0100099444.1:0-10897 GCA_900067695.1 Picea abies | reverse complement strand
GATACCATATGTTAAGAACCAAATATCAATATAGCATAGGAAAACCTAAGAAAAAGTACTCAATGCCTTGAAAAAAAAATAATTTCAGATAATAAGCCTCTTCGAGGGGGCAACCTCCTTTTACCCCACTTTAATGTTCAAGTACAAGATGATTCCAAATTTAAATGTCTCCTTGTTATATATAGGATACTAGGAGGCATAATTACAAAATGGAATAAAATCGACATAAATAAACTAGCATTACTAATGTAATATCCCCCAATTAAGGGGTAATGAGCCAATATTAGGGCTTAACATATCGCATGAATTGAGTTCAACCAATGTTTATCTAAACACAATATTCAAAAGCACAGAAATACTATAGCAAGAAACAGAAACAAAAATGCACTCTGCAATCAGTCTACCTAAAAACAAAACATCATGAAAACACACACACACACACACACACACACACACATTTTAATGAAATTATTGTTTTCGAGGTTGGCCATTCACTGAGAGGGCGTCAGGTTCCCCCCTTAGATTTTTCAACTGATACATTCCTACCCCAATTTTCTCAGCCACCTAAAAAGGCTTGAGCCATAAATTCTTAAACTTTGAATGTTTTCCCTTCGGATCATTTTCTCTATCCCATTTTAGGACCAAGTCTCCTACTTCAAAATTATTCTCTTTGGCCTTATTGTTATCAAAACACCTTTTAACTAGTTATTGATGAGCTATGAACTTCAATTTTTATTTCTCCCTCTCTTCTTCTAGCATGAGGAGGGTATCAATTCTTTGTTGAATAACTGATGAGGGTTTTACTCTTGAATCCTGAGCAAGATGAAGAGATGGAAGATATAGCTCATTCGGGAGAATGGATTCCTGTCCATATACCTAAAAGTATGGGGAATTTCCTATAGCTTCCTTGGGTGTTACTCTATCATTCCGTAAGGCATTATGTAGTGAATTGTGCCAATTCCTTTGGTTGTCTACAACTGTCTTCTTTAATATCCTCACTAGGTTCTTATTGGTTGATTATGCCACTTCGTTCCCCTGTGTATAATAGTTTGCAGAGTATCTGATTATGATTCCTTTGTCTAGAGAAAACTTTGTTAATAGGGTGGAATAAAAGTAAGAGAAATTATAAAAAACAAGGATGAAAGGAATATAGAACCTTATGATCAGATGTTGTTCTATGAATTGGATCACCACCTTTTCATTTACATGAGTTAGAGGGAAATCATCTTCCCATTCCATGAAGTAGTCTATGGAAGCTAGTATGTATCTATGTTATTTTGAATAACTTGATGTAATTTCTCCTATGATGTCTAACCCCCATTTCTCGAATGGCCTGGAAACAAGCACAGGTTGGAGTGGGACAGCTGCTCTATTTTCCCTTCCTGTGCTTATTTGACAAGTTTTACAGTTTTTAGCATATGTGTGAGCATCCCTAAACAGAGTAGGAAAATAGTACCCAACTCTTAGTATTTTGTGAGCAGTGTTGTTTCCTATGAAAAGTCCACCTACAGGACCATCATCGAGTTCCTTTAGAACCTTTTCTACATCTTTGCATTCGAGACATATTAAGAGTACCCTATCATAATTAACAAAGAAGAGTACCGAAGTTAAGAGGTGATATTGCATTGATTTTAACCTGAGGTCTCTCCTTTCCCTAGGATTTAGGTTTTCTGGTCAAGTCCCATGATGTAGGAGATAAGTCAGTTTCTCATACCAAGACTCTTTCCCTGGGGAGACATATGAAGCTTTAACACACCATAATGCCAGTTCATTTTCCCATTTGGGATCTTCATTTACTTGGTCCTGGGCTTCAACTTCCAGTTTGCATAATCCTTGTCCCTTAACCAGTTTAGTAGGTTTTATATCAAGATCAAATTCTTGGACTATTTCCATCTAGTTTCCTCTTCTCTCTCCCATATCATGTTGAGTGAATAGGGATCGGACTGCAGGGTGAGGCATGATGACTTTGGTATGGTTCTTTAGGATGTAAGATCTAAAGTATTTCACTGCCTTGTATATTGCATAAGCCTGCTTGTCTATTGCAAGGTAATTTAGTTCAGCTCCTTGGATATTAGTGCTAATGAATGATATCAAGGCCTCATTGTTGTCATCATCCTTCTAAATCAATACTACAACTAACAATTGGTTGGAGGAAAAAGTATAGAAGAAGAAATATTTGCTAAAATCAGGACTCTACAACACTAGGGATTGAGATATTTCAACCTTAGTATTACTGAAAGAACTTTTTTCTCATCATCCCACTTAAATTCAACATCTTTGTAGATCATTTTTTGTAAGGGTTTGATAGTTTCAACAAAATTGGGGGTGAATTTCCTCACAAAATTGATTTTCCCAAAGAAGGATTGCATAGCCTTTTTGTTGTGGGAGAATGGAAGTTGATCTATAGCCCTAATCCATTATGGGTCTATGCAAATTCTTGTTTGAGATATAATATGACCTAGCAATTTACCTTCCTTGACACCAAAAATTGTTTTCTTAGGGTTTAAGGATACACCATATTTCCTACACCTTTCGAAAATATGGGTTAAGTGTTGGATGTGATCTTCTCTATTCTTTGAATATATAGTCACGTCGTCCAAATAGAATACTACACACTTGTTTATTAGTCCCAGAAATGCTATGTCCATGGTCCTATGGAAGGTTTCCCCTACATTGATTAACCCAAAGGGCATACGTTTATAAGCGAAGGTTCCCCACTTGGTTCAGAAGGTAGTTTTCAAACGGTCTTCCTCTGAAACTAGAAATTGGTTGTAACCTAAAAAACCGTCCATGTTATTGGATAAATCAGTAGGTGCAAACACTAACTGATCTCCCTATATCCACCTAGATCTAGAACAAAACACACCAGAACATGACGCTTTCCTTAAGTTTCAAATATTGAATTTACTAACTACAGAGGGATAGGTGACATACCATTTAAATGTCGCTTCCTCTCACTATCGTCATCCTAGCTCTATTCCAATGCTTATGCAATGATGAACCTGCAAAAGAACACAACCAAACAAAGTGATATCAATAGCATAAACTCAATATAAACCTATGTATGTGATCAAGGAATCATACAATAAAACACAACAACATTTATAGGAAAGAGTCATATTACTTTATCATATTAAATGTGAAAGAGAGATTACAACCATGGCCTTGATGTCGTAAGGTCCCTTCCAATTGTTCTTCATTCCCCACACACTTCTTTCTCCAAGGATTTTGAGACCATGGATCTGATAGCTACTCACAATCTATCTTGACAAAGAAAATCTCAAAGCCACTCTAACCAAGCTAACAATCCCAATCCAAAAACAACTTATCCAAAAACAACTTATCGCTTCTACATGAGAGCTCCTCTCCTTTTATAAGTTGAAGAGGATAAGGTGAGGAGGTTAGGATGATCCCACTAAATCATGAAAGCGATTAATATCCAAACCATTCGAGTGCCACCTCACCCTAGAAGTTTATCCTTCTAGAAGATTCTAGAAAATGATCATTTTTCCCACATGTAAGCATTCTCCCACCCTGCCTATAGAGAAGACTGTGAACTCCTCATGACTTAGCTATGATGCAGCTTATGAAAATCAGACATTCTCACACCCTAGCTATAATTTAGCCTACGAACTTCCTTTTTTATAGGGGTTTTATAAAGGAAAATACAACTTCTTTTCTCAGGAAAATTTCTTCTCCCTTCCTTCTTCTGGAACTCGGGCCACTAACCCCTCTAAAGGAAACAGATAGGTTTACATCATTAACAGTCATAGGGATGACAAAAATAATGTGTAATAGAGATCCCCCCAAAGTATGAAGTTAGAACAGAGTGATAGATGAAATACTTTGTCGAGTGTGTGTAGGGAACAAGGAATAGTCGGTCGAAAACCTGCCAACAAACAAGGAAATACAATACAATAATACATTATCACTGATGTAGGCATTCCCATACTTAGAATACAAATGACTCAAAGAATAAATTTTGACATGTGAATATCCATGTCATGGAAGATAGGTCATGGACACCAAACATACACTGTGGATCTATGTGTTAAAGACTCAAATTTGAACATAGCCATGAGACATACAATGTGGATCTATGCAACAGTACAAACTGAATATACTCCAATGCAACCTGAATCTGTGAGAAACGATTCAAGGTATTCATATACACCACTCTATAGTACGAATCTAACCATGTTATTACATGTGTCGAAGTCGAACATGGTAGAAACCACTTGATTACTGGTCATTAGTGTATACCGTTAACAAGCACGAGGGAAATCACCATTAATGTCAATGAATCCCAAGGTACATTGGTACAATCCAACAAATGTGAATTAATGAGTTGAAGTTGGACACTCAGTGGAATCTTCTGATTAGGGGTCAATAATGAAAACCCACTATCGAAAGCGAGGAAACCTACCATTAAGGCATGCAAGTTCCAAGGTACCAATTGGTTTCTATGTCTAATTCTTGGGTAATGAGTTGAAGTCGATGGGAAAAGACTTGTCACAGGAGGGCCTTAATGTATCCCACATCAATGACATGAAACAAGTAACAATATTTGATGTGGATCAAGGTAACCAGTAACTTAGGACTGACTCAATGATGGCTGACACAATATAAGGCTTTAAGGACTGTAGAAATGGATGACGCAATAGAAGGAATTTCGGGTTGGACATCTTTTTGAACATATTGATGACACAACAACTGTCTTGGAAACACTGACTCAACAATAGGGATCACATACCAAGTTGTAATCTTATAAAAAGTATGATCAAGAGATGAGTGGGTTTTCCAACCTAGACACAAGGCAAGTGAAAGGGTGTCATGTTCAAAAAGCGACTCTTCCATGGAATACAGGTTTAGACACATTTCTTTCCCAAATTTTCCCCCACCATTTCTGATGAGTACCTCTTTATTTTTACACAATATTGAGGAGGATAACATATGCTTGTAATGTAAGCTCATCCTTCGTATGAGTCCCTCGAAGTATGTTTAACGAACCCTAGGAAGGAGTGGTTTGGTCCCATAAGGGCCTTTCGATGTTTGTTTAACAAGTCCAAAGATAAAAAACTCAGGGGTTTTTCATGTTTTGAGAGTCTGAAAAACACTTAAAGAGAACTCTCCCAGTTCCTTTTTTGTAAATTAGTTCGACGAGACCGAAAAAGTGATAAACTATCGTCCATTGAACGTTTTTTTCAAATACTTTTACGAGCATGAAAAGAACAAGATCGCTCGACAATATTTTCATATTTAGAGAGTCTGAAAAGAGCTTAAAGGTGACTCCAGATGGTTCCTTTTTCATGTAACCTTTATGAGTCTGAAAAAGTGATAAAATTATACTCAGTTACATTCTCACGTATTTACGAGCACGCGAAAGAACAAATACTAAGCTCGGTAACTTATTCTCATGTATTTACGAGCATGAGAAAGAACAAAGACTAAACTCAGGATTGTTTTCATTTTTATGCAAGCTTAAAAACAAAACAAAAATATGCTTGGGATAGATTTTATTTTTACACAAGCTTAAAAACTAAACAAAACTATGCTTGGACCTGGTTTCATTTTTACACAAGCTTGAACCGGAGGAAACTATGCTTGAGGTAGATGGTTTCATTTTTACACAACCTTGAACCATAGAAAACTATGCTTGTGACTTCCCAATGCATAACACATGGAATGGTTGGTACTTAGCCCCCAACTTAAGAAACTAGCGGTTTTAACTTCAACATGAAGTCCAGAGGCTATCAACAATGCCCCTCAATCTTCTTTTTGTCCAACTTCAAAGGTGGATGAAATGAAGTTTCAAACAATAGATGAAGGAATTGACTCAACAGAGAGGGGTAAGTTGTGTCATTTTTTAACGAGATTGACACAGGATCAGAACTATGCTCGAGACTCTAGGTATAATCCCCAAACCTTTATTTCATTTTTTAATGAGCTTGACACAGAAACAAGAACTATGCTCGTAACCTCTATTTCATTTTTAAAGGAGGTTGCTACAAAGATGCAAAAACTATCCTCAAAGTGGTTTCATTTTTTAATGAGCTTGAAATCAGAAAATCATGCTCAAAGACCTCTGTTTCATTTTTTAACAAGGTTTCCTCAGATGAAAAAACTCTTGTTGAAGTCTCTCTTCTTGATCATGGATTCCAAGAGGACAATGCTCCAGAATGACACCATGTCAAGGGAAAAAACTCGGTCATGGATTCCAAGAGGTATTTATTGGAAGGAAGAAACACACTCTTGAAGGAAACCATGTCGAGGGTTGCGACAGGAGTAAAGAGATCAGGCTCTAACAACCCTATCGAAGAGATAACTATGTCAACTACTGGATATAATTCATCAAAAGTTGAAGCCATGGGTGACAACACCACATAATTAGCATGTGGTGGGAGTGATATTGTCTGCTTATAAGAACCATTTAGAGAGGTAATCCAGTCAGGACCAATGAATGAAAGTTGATCAGTAGTCACAATTCTTCCATCGTGAGGGAAATATATCACATGAAAAAGAGTAGACACAATAGCTTTCATGGCATAGACATAATCCTGCCCAAGGAGTAAAGCGAAATCCAAGGGATCTTGGACTACCATGACATCAATAAAGATAGTTTTCCCTCCCAAAGTTATAGAAAACTGGGGAAGGGTCCCTAAAGGTTGACTAGTTCTTCTGTTAAAAGATAATAGATTCTGTGTAATTGGCACAATTGGAGGATAACCCAAATCTTGCCAAGGAATAGAGGACAAAATACTAACAGATGAGCCTTCATATATCAATGTTTGAGGAATGTACCGACCACAAACCTATACTGTAATCTAGAAAGGAATGTAAGAGGGAAGATGAGTTCAAGTTAGCACACCCCAATCAAAACGGATGGCCTCATTACTTGGAGGGGGTCCTACGAGAGAAGGAGGAATACCCCTCAGCATGGGAGATTCTATATCAATGAGAAAAACATGGGTAGTATCGGGTTTACTCTCTAGTGGGAGAGTAGGATCAACCAATGGAGAGATCATATCAACCACTTGAGTTTCATTATCCAAGGAGAGAAAGGGGTCAACAGGTGGAAACAAATTGACCACTTGGGTTACACTCTCTAACGAGAGAGTGGGATCGACCGAAGATGGGATCGGATCGATTGCTTTAGTTTCACTCTCAAAGGGGAGAGAGGGATTGACCGAGGATGGTATCATATCAACCACTTTGTCAACTATTTCAACTAAGGATGTGACCAAATTGATGACATGATCAATCAAATTGGCTGTTGAAGGGACCAGAGTGATCATTCCATCAACTATAGGGGGGTCAAGAGTAATCTTGCGATAAGCAGCTGAAAGTTGAGGCTGTGAAATAGTCATGTCTTCCAGTAATTTTGAGGCTTCGTCCATACAAGGGAAAAGGTGAGTGAGATGAATCCATTTGCATAACATGCACGGGAACTTGACTCAACTTTTCTTGTTCCCAATGGTATCTTGACTAGTCGACAGGAATTCATCAACATGTTGTTCAAAGGTGAACAACATGGGTTGGCAAGGATATGTAGACCATGCTTATATAACCTTGGATAGACTAGGGCATTCCTTAAGAAGATGGATACCCTTACAAAGCATGCAAAGGTACTTGGGCTTACGAGTTTTTTGGGTGATCTTGACATCATCAACACTCCCAGCATGATTAACAATAACTAGTTTTTTTCCAACATGTTTGATAGTGGTTGGAGGTTTTGACCCTTTCTTATCTTTCTTCTTCTTAATATTTCTTTTCTTCTTCTTCTTATTCACTGGGTTACTAGCTTCAAAACTTTCACTTGATGAAGAAGGTGAAAGGGAAGGCGACCTTGCAAGCAAAGATGACAAAGAAGACCTTACTGGTGAAGAAGGTGAAGGATCAACATGAGGTTGATGCTCTTGGGGGAAGTGCTTGTGACTGAAGCACTAACTGCACTCAGGATTACCTGAGTGGAAAACAACCATATCGATAATCCAATAGTGAGACCTGTAAGGCTCAAAGTAGTGATGTGAGGAGGTCCAATGTTTCCACAAGAAGAAAAAATCAAAAGGTTCCCTTGGAGCAGGGGTTCCTTCATTGGTCATTTCAGGAACTGACGCCATTAAAACAAAGATCCAACCTAGAGTCTTCTATGGAAAACAAACAGCATGCGCTAAAAATATAGTAAGAAAGCAAGCAAACAAAACCTTCTCACAATGAGCTCAGTGGTTGGTGATGAAATCCAACGTCATGAGAACAAAGTAAGAAGGGGCTGAGATAGAGTGGGTGGAAAAGTTACGTTGATGACCTACTTAACAGACTTACACCCTGGTGCAAGCTCTCACATATAATCATGGGTATACCCTCCAAGGAGCTCGAGTGAGTTTGGCCAATGTCGATTCCAGGTATCGTGAAGACTTTCCCCTCCACAGTCACCTCATGTGAAGAACCTAGAGAGATAGGCCACTAAGGTTACTAATCACTACAGTGATGCTTGGGGAAATAGTCAATAGTATGATCCATGTGCAAGGGCAGGGTATCTAGCCCGAAATCAACTTGAAAGGCTTCCACTCATCATTGTGGGTATACCTCTCAAGTGACCCACATAATACGTGTGACCTCTACACCAAGACCAATCAAGCAGGGTGAATAACTCTACTAGTCTCAATGCGACCTCATGGTTGACCCTTGTGTTAGAAGGGCTTCCCAAGACAAAATGTAATAAGTGGATTTAATCTCTCCCTAAATCAAGTTTCTGTGTTTGTTTGCAACTTTGGAAAGTTATATTTCACACCTATTCCAAATCCCTACAACTAATCTAATCTAGGTTTGCTACCAGAAATTATAAAAAATGTCTAATCAATTTTTATAAGTTCTTTATTTTATGGATGTTATTACTCAAAAGGAAAATGGCATGAAAAATATGGTGTTTTGACCGACTTGAAAGTTATGCAAAGAGATGAATATGAAATCTTTTCATTTTGATGAAATCTATGCTACAAGAAGGAGAAAACATTTATCATTCCCAGATGCACAATGTCCTAAAATATATTAAACTCATCAATATCAAGATTCTTAATAAATGAGAAAAAGGTATTGTACAGCAATGTACAATTCATGGCCCCCCCTGGCCAAGAATCATGCAATTTCACTACTTCAAATGCAAGGATGCCCCCAATCTAATATAAAGCAAGAAATTAAATCTTTTTATTTCAAAAATTTTACTAAAAGCAATAATGAACTTTGTTAAAACAAAGAAACCCAAACTAAAAGTTTCCTTTTAAAGCGAACTATTCAGAAGAAATCTGATCTTTCCCTAAACAATTATAATGAAAACACACACTTTGTAATTGAAAGATACTCAAAGCAAGAGACTAATCCTTCAAAACCAAACAAATCCAAAGTGGCTAAAAGTAACTCAAATAATGTCAAGCAGACTGTAAACAGATCAATATTGGCTCCAAATCTCAATCCAGCTGATCAAAGTAAACTAGGTCATCAAAATATGACAAGACCCAATACAAAAAATTTTACAAACAAGTTCACAACCTAGTAGTAGAGTACAGTGAAAAAATTAGGTATTCTTGTAGGCTAGACACTGGTAGGGTGTGAGAAGTTCACACTGGATCTAACAACAAGGTGCGAAAATCAATGGTTTTCATAGGCTATAGAGAGGTACAGTGCAAGAATGTCTGTAATCAAAGAAAATTTTGAAAAAGGACAGTGAATCTAAGTGAACTTATAGATCCAAAGAGTCTGGATGGATGTCCCACAGACTCAGAAACCAGAAAACAAGCAATCAAAGGAAGGGAAACTAGACTAACTAGGAAACAATTTGTTCCCTAGTGGAGTTGCCAATTTTGTTATTGGATAAATCGGTAGGTACGGAAACTAACTGATCTCCCTAGATCCACCTAGATCTAGAACAAAAAACACCAGAACATGATCCTTTCCTTAAGTTTTAAATATTGAATTTACTAACTAAAGAGGGATAGGTGACATATCGTTTATACGACGCTTCCTCTCGCTATCACCATCCTAGCTCTGTTCCAACTCTCATACAGTGATGAACCTGCAAAAGAATGCAACCAGCCAAAGTGATATCAATAGCATAAACTCAATATAAACCTATGTATGTGATCAAGGAATCATACAATAAAACACAACAAGATTTATAGGAAAGAATCATTATTAAATGTGAAAGAGATATTACAACCATGGCCTTGATGTCGTAAGGTCTGTTCCAATTGTCCTTCGTTCCCCACACACTTCTTTCTCCAAGGATTTTGAGACCACAGATCTAATAGCTACTCACAATCTATCTTGACAAAGAAAATCTCAAAGCCACTCTAACCAAGCTAACAATCCCAAGCCAAAAACAACTTTGCCCTTCTTGTTGGTTGTGGAGCCTGATTATCTTCCTGATTTAAAGGTCCTTGCTTTCAGCCGTGTTTATATCTCATGAAGTATTTACACCCCAGAAGTATGTACACTCTTCCACGCGGGGGAGTTTAGAGGGGGCCTACCCCTTTGCAGGGTTCGAGGGGGCTATCCCCCCAGCTGGGGGGTCTGGGGGCAAGTGGGCCCCCAGCGGGGGTTCGAGGGGGAAGCCCCCGAAGAAAAAATTGCCTTGTAAAAGTATATTGTAATTTCATTTTAAATCTGGACCGTTCATTATAAGGTCACAGATCTAATGGTAGAGATTATGTTAGGGTTTTTTTCCCTAGAAGGAAACCCTCTTTTGTGAGGGAAATGTATCGTGGCTATGATGGATGGTGAATATTGTATTCTGAGAAAGGAGACTGTGAGATAAAGAAGAGGAAGTTACAGCGGGTTTTGTTGTAGGTTGTATCCCTTCATTTGCTAGATAATAATAAAGGAAGGACCTGGCAATTTCTCT
>CBVK0100099443.1:0-25180 GCA_900067695.1 Picea abies | reverse complement strand
TATATATATTTTAACCTCTTTTGACTTCCCAATCTATATAATTAAACAATTTTAAATAAAAATACAAATAATTCAAAGAATAAAAAAATATTAAATAAATACAAAATAATGATATTAATTGTTTTTAGATTTCTGTGATGAGTATTTTCAAAGTTGTTTGCCGGATAATCCACAGTTGATGTCATTTTTGTCACCGAATCAGAATTCATCATCATGATTAATTATAATATTTTAAAGATTTTAACCTCTTTTAATTTCCATTTACATATATAAAACACGAAGAAGTTTTTGGAGAATTTTTTTATGTACATTTCCTCAAACAAAAAAATCTAAATATTTTGAACTCTATAACACTTAAAACCTTAATCCTCAACACTTTTAAAACTTATTAATTATAAATTAACTATTTTATCAATTATATTATACATCCAAAAGTTTATGGATTAGGGTTATATATATATATTATCAATTATATTATACATCCACATGTTTATATATTAAGGTTATAAATATTAAAATTTAAAACTAAATTATAAATTATCCATGTTAATCAGATCATTTCAAATCTTTAGCAAGCATGAGACTCGGAAAGTGATCTTCTAATAAATGAGCAATTATTTGTGGTTTTGGAACGGTCGACATCAAGATTCCTTAGTATTCAATTTTTAAATTAAATTGAAAAGATACTAAAACTTTTTAGTACGTTTTATCATTTTCTTTGAGCGAGTGATTTCTTGGCATTATTGAAGAGAATATTTGGTTTGAAAAATTCAACCAAGTCATTAAATGGAAAGGAAAGAGAATGGGGTTTACAGCAACAGTCGACATCAAGATTCATTAGTATTAAATCTTAAAATTAATTTAAAAAGAAATTATAACTTTTTGGTACGTTCTATCATTTTCTATGAGCGAGTGATTTCTTGGCATTATTTGAAGGGGATATTTTGTTTGAAAAATTCAAACAATCCATTATTTATAAGATTACAAGTATCGTCCTAGCATCACTTTCTTCATCACTTTCCTTGAAGTTAGGATTTAATCCATATAAATGGTGGAAAGATTGGAAATACTAGCTCAATCAAAATTATCAATCCAATTATTAATTAATTTGACTTAGAAAAATATATTTGACAATAGAGTATTTAATTTTTTATATTACAGAATTATATTGTTTGTCATGTTTTCATAGTGTGATTTGCGATCGTTACATGTATCATCATAACATTTCTCGTTTGCTTGTTTAACAACACCAAGGTTATTTCGTCCAAACTATGTCTCTTCACCTAAAACATACTCATATTTCATTCTAGGCTACCGACGAGTCACACTCCTACTCTAGTGAGACTCTTGTATACTTAGACATTTGTTAGCAATTTAACACTTAGTCATACTTAAACATACATCTATGAACATAAGAATCTAAGAGAACAACAACGAAACATACAAGAGAAACATAGATATAGTGCGAGCGCCACAACCTATTCCTAATACCCGACTAAGTCTTTGTTATTGCAAAATAATTACAACATGAGCACTACCAGATTGGTTTACAACTGGGTAGAGTCAAATGATTCACCTCACCTCACCAAAACACTCATACATATATTTGTCACCAAAAATCTCCGTCGCAACCATCTCTACAACCTCATGTGGTGCACCTCGGATGTGCCCTCAACTGTAGAATTGTTGTCTCTTCGTTTCTACAAACTTCACAGATTCTGATTCTGCCTCACACATCTCTCCAACAGACTTGCATTTCCAAACTTCCCCAAAATCATCTCAAGAGAAGCTCGCCCAACTCTCTCCATTGAATCCTCCTCAAGGCAACACAAATCCTCCCAAGTGGAGTGACTTGGCTCCTTGAGGGAGCTTTCCCTCTTCGTCTGCCTCATAACTATAGAGCTCTTCTTGTTGTACTTGTCTTCCAAGCTCTCTACCAAGCTTCCTTCTTTCGTTGTGTGCCCTTTCTCTTATATGTACTCCAAGGGTCACTTGTGTAGATTTTAACCTTGTACAATATTTACTACAAACATATTTTCAGTAAAAGAACATAAAAGATACAATGGAAAATACAAACATTACACAGAGATTTTTCCCCTGGAAACCCAAACCAAGAAAACCAACATATTCTATATTCATTCATAGTGATACATTGTTTACAATACAATATACATATAGGAGCCAACGACATCCAAAACCCTATCCCAATGACCTGGATTAGTCAACAACCCTAATTCCTTAACCGGAAATAGAAAACCATCGGCAAAGAAACCATGTGCCGAAAAACCACCTAAATATGTGACACATTTCTTGAGGCAGATTTTTTTTTTCTCGGGGACGCTGCCAACGAACCCCCGTGCGGGGGGAATTCGCCTCCCTGCGCCCCCCCTCAACTCCCCTTGCGCACCCAACGCAACGCTCACACTACTCCTCGTGCAAAGAATATAACACATACCCAACAACTTGTGTGAAACATCATGTCTCTTGGGTGTGTTGTGCCCCTTCGTGAATCGTCATACTCAACTGATTGTCGCACCCCTCCGTGGACCTAGTGCACCCATATAGCTCACACGCCCATCAACCAACTTGCCAATTGGACTGATGCGCCCCATAGGAGAGTCAAGCTGACTCCCCTAAGCACACCCCTCATGCCTTAGCATATTTTCCTTCATTGGTGGAGTGCCCAAGTCTTTCCCTCAACCCTTCATCAAATTGTTCGTCGTTTGTCACGTGTCACAAGGCATCTTGGGTCGAGTCGCCCCTTGGCACTTTGCACACCCAAGGAACCCTAACTCTCCCCTATATGAATACTTCCATCTCCTCATTCATACCAAGTGTCCTTCCTGCTTGATTTCCTTTGTTTTGGTTTGTGGTGGAAATGCATGCGCCTGGGCTTGGCGCCACAGGCCTTACATCCTCCCCCACCTCAAGTTGTTTCCATCCTTGGAAACATCCACAAAATCTTTGATATCCAAGTATTTTCCCAACTTGTGCCTTCGTTGCCACTAAATTTGATGGAAACCCCTTGAGTTTCATAAATTCTATCACAGTGGAAACCTCAAGTTTCTCTATGAAGTGGAAACCCAAAGTTTCCAACTCGCACAACAATCATCTGTAGCCTGTGAAACCATCCACACAGCCCTTTGTCCATTGTTGTGTGCGACCAAAATTTCTGCTATGATGGAAATACGTCTCCTCCCCAACTTTGTTCGTAATGTCCAAGATGCCACTGCCCTGCTGCAACGATCACTCTCCATTTTAATGCTACTACTGCCTCAACTGTTGTTGCAACCTCAACCGAAACCTCAAAAATTTCTAAGTGTTGAACTGAAGTGAACTTCCCGTTGTACCCATACTTCAACTAAACTTTGTCACGTCTCCGCACAATGCTAGCCTCAAGTCCTGCACTAGTTGAATAACTAGTCCAATCGTCATGTCTAGTTCTTGAAATGTGCATTTCCATGCCCAAACTTAGTTTTTTCTATCCACATCTCCATCACTCTATCCAAATCCAAAGACTAATGCAAGTGTCCATCCTTGTCTCACAACTACTGCCATTGTCCAATCTTCATCATGGAGATCCTCCACAATGTTTAAGTGTTGCACTTTGAACCTACTGGTGCGTCCGTACTATGATTTCCTTCTGCAACTCGGTCCATCCACACAACAATCTCATACCAATGCAAGGTCGCCCCTCACCTTGCTGCACTATGAATTCACCCCAAAATAATGTCATCCATGACAACTTGACTCCATTGTCCACCTCATGGAATAATTATCCAATCTGCTCCAAGAACTGTGTGTCCATATTGCCTTTGCCTCACTACTCCATTACTCGACAATTTTGTTGCATCTACCTCTCTATGACTTGGAATGGTTAGGCTTCACCCTTAACCGTGCTACCCCAAATCAAGAGAAATAACCATGTCCAAGTACTCTCTTGTAGTATACCTAGGGAGGTAATATGGGGTATTTAGGGAGGCACCCAATGGGAATGTGGTTATGTATTATTAGTGGAATTCATTCAATACATGAAAATGTGGTTATGTATTATTAGTGGAAGTCATTCAATGTAAGGTGGACTAGGTCCATTATATTAAATAAGGCCTACTATGGTAGTTAGATATAATAAATGTGAGAAGACTCTCTAAAAGGTTCTTAGGAGATAGAGAGAGCTATATAAATAAGTATAAGCATTGTAATGAGACATAGTGAAGAATATTGATAATGTATCAAACATTTATTGAGGAGTGTTATCCTTCCTTAAGGATTAATATATGGTGTTACCCTACCTCAAGGGTTTTGGTTATTTCTTATGCTCAATGTTTGGTGAATGATTTGGTTTATTCATGGTTATTTTTGATGTATATTTTCATATCTATTTAGGTACTTAACAATTAGTATCAAAGCACTTTCCTTGGCAAGAATTGTGGGCAAATGTTTTTTTTTTTCTAATTTATTTTTTTATTTTTTTTTATTTTATTTTTTATTTTTCAGAGAAACCAAAGAGGGTCGAGTCATTCTGGATGATTTATGTGTATTTCTGTGAAAAAATTGTACAAATTAGTTGGAGATTTGAGTTCCTCTCAGAAAAACACCCAATTTAAAAAAAATCATCCGAAACGGAGTCCTGGAAGTAAAGTTATTGAAGTTTTAAAATCTACAATTTTTCAGGGTTTTTCTGCACATGACGACACAATTTTTTTATTTTTGTAGCACTTGGAGGCCGAATACGCTAAAAACAATTATAGATTTGAGTTCCTCTTTCAACAATAGTTGATTTCAAAAAAAAAAACCCACCCATATCGGAGCTTCGGAAGTGAAGATATCGTTGATTTAAAATCAACCATTTTGGGGGGTTTTTTCGTGACGACGATGGGATTGCAGAACTCATAATTTTTCACAGATTGCTCAGATTGCTACCAGATCAGTGCCATTGGAGAGATAATTTTAATATATTTCTTTTGGTATATTATATGTGGTATTTCAAATGGATATTCAACTTCTCATGGAAATTAGACGGAAGATTGAAACCCTTGAGCACCATCTTCAAGAGGGTCTACAAGTTGTCAGGGACAGTTGTCACAATGTTCAAAGGTCCTTGACTATAACAGATGAGAGATGTATTATGGAGGACATTAGAGATGCATATACTCAAGAATCATATGTTTGGTATGATTTTGAGGTCGTTTGTGATGATTGGTATATATATATAGTTGTCATTTCTGGGATGGCAACCATTTTCATATTTTATTTGATGACTCTACTCCACCTTCTGTAGAGAACATCAATGTGACAAATCAGGAGTCAGTTATGATTACCAGTGTCCATCCAACATATTCTATAGTGGTATTATTCCTTCCAGATTTAGTTACAACCCTTTCCCACTATGTGGATGGATCTTGTTATTTGGATCCACATGACAGGTGTCGGTCTTTGGAACATCATTTTCAGTTGGTTATTAGGTTCCGATATATTCCACATGGAGTTCGCATGAGCACTTGAACATGAGACCTAGGTTTACAATGGCGGTTGGACTACTTCAAAATTGTAGCTTTCATTTCTACATAGGACCCTGGTTCTATAGTGTACTTCAACACTATGGTCCACACTTATCCATGGGACCTTGGTATATGGTTGTACACTCTCATAACAAGAGTTAAGGACATAGTTATAATAGTAGAGACCATTCAATGTAAGGTGGACTAGGTCCACTATAATATTAAATAAGGCCCACTATGGTAGTTAGATACAATAAATGTAAGAGGACTTCTTAGAAGGTTTTGCTTCTAGAAGGTTTTTCCTCTAGAATGTTCTTCCTCTAGAATGTTCTTAGGTAGTTGGTAGCACTATATAAAGGGGTTTAAACAATGTAATGAGATATAGAAGAAAATTATTGTATTTGGAGCAATAGCTCAATAGGAGAAAGCCCCCTCGAAGAGGTAAGTGAACATGAGATGATCTCTTCCATAACAGGATCCATTGTATGGTGTTGCCCTACCTCAAGGGTTTTCATTATAATTAAGAAGATTTTGCATACTTTTCTTCTATATCTGTTGTGGTGCTTTTTTATTCAGTTTTTGGTACTTAACAAATACCCAATTTTAAAAAAAAATCGATCGAAATGGAGTCCGGGAAGTGAAGTTATCAACATTTTAAATTCAACAAATTTTCAGGGTTTTTCCAGAAAAAGCCGTGCGATTTGCACAGTAAGTTATTTTTACACCCTAGTTTTTGTTGATTATTTTTTCCAAGCAAGATGTATTTTACATGAAAATATGATGGTCCTAGTATTGAATACTTCTTAAAGTCCCAAAAGTCAGAATGGAAATAACAGTGGAAATTTTGTCTACACCTTAGTTTGAGAGAAGATGCTCACACATGGTGGAAATCATTTGACTTTTGGGAGTGGATGTCACTTTCTGAGGAAGAAATTGAAAAATTGTTTTTAGACAAGTGGTATCATACGAAGTGTAAGTACAAAGACATCACCAAGGGTTTATTTTCATGTGGAAAATCTATATTATAGGTTCATGGTTGTATTCATAAAGAAAATATAATTGTTCCTATTAACCCTAGTTGCCAACAAATTTTTATCAATGTTCATTTGGTTAATAGATTGCAAGTTCCTGCAAAGAATATTCAAAGCACACAGGTTGAGGGTAAAAATATTCAATTTTTTACAGATTTGAAGCTCAATATGGATAAATATGTGTTGCATTCAAAATTTTATGCTATGGATATGGATGAAGTTGATATCGTTTTGGGATATCATTGGATGGAATCAATTGGTACAATTAATATTAATGTGCTAACAACATTTCTAAAGATTTGGTACAAGAAAAAAAAAAAAACCATTGCAAGATGTGTCTCTTAGTAAGAAAGATGGGCCCATGGTGTTCAACAAAGAAGTTATAGTAGAGTTTGAATTTGAATCAGACGCAGAGCCTACTGAAGGAGTTGAAACAAAGTCACAAGAAAGACACAATAATGAAGCCAAGGAGGTCATTGACTCAAAGGCACAATGTGTTACAGAATTAAAAAAAAAAAAAAAAAACAGATTCCTACAGTTGTTGTATATCGCCATCCACATCATATAGAGAAACAATAGTCATTAAGGCAAGGGCGTGAGCTTCAACACATTTATGCACCAGTAGGGCACCAGAAAGGAAACCAAGCAAGAGGTGCATGGTCGACTACCGACACTACAAGTAGACATCCGGTTAGCAAAACAAATCCATGATAATCGCGACATGATGCAGAGAAAGATCAAGGTGGCAATGAAACAGATGGACATCATGTTCAACTTCCATTAGGATGGATGGATGGTCGTAGTTGGTACCAGTTGGCTAAATTTCTTAGCCGATCATATTTTATGGTTTCTTCTCGTGTTTCAATGACGAAACATGTGAAGGGGGATTGAATGTAATATACTTAGGGAGGTAATATGGGGTACCTAATGGGAATGTGGTTATGTATTATTAGTGGAATTCCTTCAATACATGAGAATGTGGTTATGTATTATTAGTGGAATTCATTCAATGTAAGGTGGACTAGGTCCATTATGTTAAATAAGGCCTACTATGGCAGTTAGATATAATAAATGTGAGAAGAGTCTCTAGAAGGTTCCTAGGAGATAGAGAGAGCTATATAAAGAAGTGTAAGCATTGTAATGAGGCATAGTGAAGAATATTGTGAATGTATCAAGCATTGCTTGAGGAGTGTTATCCTTCCTTAAGGATTAATATATGGTGTTACCCTACCTCAAGGGTTTTGGTTATTTATTGTGTTCAATGTTTGGTGAATGGTTTGGTTTATTCATGGTTATTTCTGAAGTATATTTGCAGATCTATTCAGGTACTTAACATCTCTTCATGTTGCAATCTGACTATCCGCACAATCCTCCAAATGAAGGAAAGTCCTCAATTCACCTCCTTTTTTCAAGTCACCTCTCCACATCTCAACATTTGAAATGAGTGTGGTCAACACATCCTCACTCCTCAAATGTCCCAACGAATTGTTCAAAGTGCTCCAAGTAGAATCAATCATCTCAAAGAATTTTCATGCCTTAAGTACGTTCAAACCAATACTTCTGCCAACCTCAACCAACGACCCCTGCTGGATCCTTGAGTCATCACACAATCGTTCGAAAGTCACTAAGGTGGGATCTTCCTCATCCAATGTCCCATACTAAAGTGAGTGAACACCACCCAAGTCACTTGGTTTCCTCCCATTCAGGTTGATTGCCAACAATCCTTAGTCGAATTCTCTACTGACTCCATCCATCTCCTAGAACAAAATTTGTTGCACCAACTGCAAGAATCTAAACTTTGGCACCGTTGTTGTAACTATCAAGTCATCACATGAACCCAAAAATATGGATAAGACACCAAATACCAAGGTGCCTCACCCATTCTCTCAACTCAACACAAACATAATTCACTTCTCACATCACCGCAACGACCTATCCAATGCACCTCATCAAAGAGTTAGGCATATTCCTCAAGCCACCTCCATGGCTACATCCAAATCTGCCTAAGTCTACCATAGGACTCGTCCAAGTAGGTTGCTAAAGCTCTCTACACATTCACCCAACCAAGGTGTCCCAAACTGCTGCAAGACTTCTTCAAATCTGCACCACTTAAGTCACCCTCAAGTCTATCGGTTTTCACCGTGGAAACATATTGCGCTTGAACCACCAAGTCATTTGATTTCCCTTCATGAAATAATTACAACACTTAGGAAATGTAAGAAATTGAAACTAATTGTACCTTCCCAATGACATCCTTTGTTGCAACCATGTTCTAAGTATGTTGTCTTGGACCTCCGCTTTCCCAAGCAACCGACTCTCGCATGAAAACCCCTAAATCACCATCTGTTGCTCCACAAATTTGCAAGGTTAGTTCAAGAGTTTAAATCTTTGAAAGGTATATTGGACTCCTTTTGTGTTGCAATTGGAATGCAATTGAACATGGAAAAATCTATCGTGCTCTTCAATGAATTAGGGGAAGAAGAAAAGGGTCAGCTAATGGAGGTTCTTGTCTTTGCATATAGAATTATAGACTCGGGATTGAAGTACCTAGGTTTTGAACTCAAACCAAACTCATATTCCTTCAATGATTGGGCTTGGCTCATTAAAAAATTCAAGTCAGGATTTCCTACCGGGCACACCAGTGGTTGTCTCGAGGTGGAATATTGATCCTGTTGAAATATGTTATAAGTAGTATTCTACTATATTGGGAAGCCATTTCCAAAATCCCTAAAGGCATTCTTTCAAGGGTAAGGAAGTTGTGCTTTCATTTTTTTATGGAGGGGAAGAAGGGAATCAAGTGGTATTCTCCTGGTAAAAAGTAATTGTATTGCTATGCCTAAGGAGCTCGGGGGATGTGGAGTAAAAATGTTTTCTGGTTTTGCAAATCTTTGGATGAAAAAATCCTATGGAGGCTCATTCACAATAATATGCTATGGGGGTGTGTAATATTTCCCTGGTTTAATGGTTGGGAAGTTTCTTAGATTGAAAAGAAAATATGGGATACATGATTTTATTAGATGGAAAGCTATGATGGAGTCCTTTCCAATGCTCGATGAATGGGTATTCTAGAAAATTGGAAGTGGGAAGAAGGTAGGGATTGGTGAGGATCCTTGGGTCAACTTAGACCCCAATTGTAAACTTCCAGGTGATCTTATTGTAGAGTTACATGACACGGGGATTTACTCTATATGGGAAGCTCGATCAGGAGGAGCCAATTGTGCAGGGCGAAGTGAGTGGAAGTTGGAAAATACTTTGGAGCTAGAGGGCTTTAGGAAGGAGTAAATTGAGGCCTTCACATGACTTCTGACAATCAATTTTATTAGATTATATGAAGAAGTTGAAGAATCAATTTGAGGCATGAAATGAGAAACTAGGTGGCTACACAACGAAATTGGGCTACCAATTGTTAGCAGAGGAAGAGTCCACAAGTGAGAAGAAATGGTGGTGGCCCTTTATCTGGAGGGTAAATGCTCCAGTTAGGGTGAAAATTATGATGTGGATCACTCTGGAAAAAAAAATTATCACGTGGGACAATGGGCTCAAGCGGGGTTGGGATGGCCGTAGTTGCTTTGCATTGTGTAGAACCAAAGAAGAATTAGTTCAACACCTTTTCATCTAATTTTAGTTCATACAGAAGGTGGCATCTGAATCCTTAGCCTTGTTACAAATTGGAACCTCGATTTTGGAAGAGGATATTAGTGCATGGTCACATAAGTGGAGGAAGGATGCTAGTGCTTGGGCCTATTGCTCCTTTCCCTTTTTCCTAGTTTATCTAATATGATGGGTA
Source organism: Picea abies (assembly GCA_900067695.1). Lineage (NCBI taxonomy): Eukaryota > Viridiplantae > Streptophyta > Pinopsida > Pinales > Pinaceae > Picea > Picea abies. The sequence goes on along the minus strand of CBVK0100099443.1, from coordinate 14,861 downwards.
ATAAATTTAAATATCTTCTAGGATAAGTGTATCCCAATAGAAGCAGTTGCACGTTTGGTTTCGAAGTTATCTCATGAATTTAAATTAGAGAAGAAAAGCCCCAAATATAAGAATATTGATGAGCCAGATATAGACAGAAGTATCCCTTGGGGATATTTTGATGGGGCTAGCCAAGGTCACCCCACACGGTGTGGAGCAAGGGTTGTTTTTTTAATTTCTGTAAATCATTTATTTAATATTCAATATGCCCTAGGGTGAGGGTCTAACACAAAAGTTGAGTTATTTTCTCTATGGGCCTTACTTTTTATGGTTAATTCTATGAATACGAGGAAAGTTTAGATACTAGGGGACTCAAAGGTTGTTATAGAATGGGTTACATAAAATTCGATACATAGGTGGTGGGCCTAAATCCACTCAAGGTGCAGATTCAGGTGGACGGGGCTTTTTATGATGGACAGTCCCTTGGGGATATGTCGTTTTATTGTAATATTTTTGGATAAATAAGTCTATAGCCAGGTGTATATACCCTACCTCCTCTGGATTTGAATCCGTGACCTATTGGAAGGAAACACATTTTCTTAACCATTAGGTACACTCAAGAAATACTAATAAAAATAAATATAAAATCAATGTAGTTGAAAGCTTCACTTTCGCTTATTAATCAAAATAATAAATATAAAATAAATTTAGTTGTATACGAAAGTTTCACTCTTTCTTATTAAAAAAAATCATGATATTTCAATATAAAAAATTATGACATTCCAATATTTTTATTATAAATTTATATTTTATGAATTTTAATTTAGAAAAAATTATGAATACAAAATATTATTAAACTAAAAGAGTTTATAATTGAAATAATTAATATTAGAGATAACAATGTTTAAATAATAAATACAAATTAAAAATTGGAATAACAAATATTAGAGAAAACAATGTCTAACTTAATATAGATACAAACTAAAAATATACTTTTTTTTTTTAAATAAAAATATTGTATTATCTTGCCTTAGCAAAAAACATACATGTCTGAGTGCACATTATAGCATGCACATTGTTCTGCCACCGCAGTGGAATCCAGAACGTGTGGACAAGACGACTATTCATTGTTCCAAAAATTTAAGAAAAAGCGACAATTGTCGACATATAGACATGGGAACTTGCCACATGTTATGCCACAAGTGTAGAAACCAGAATATGTGGTAGACTGAGTACCTTGACCACCTATAGAACCTGAACCAGAGACTGTGGTATGCAAAAGTTGCAAAAACTTAGCCATTAAACCAGAGAAAAAACTTGTGAAATTGCTAGACATGGGGCAAACCCGGGTGTTTAGCTTGACGAAGTCGGAAGAAGAAAGGCCAGTAGGAAGTCGGGCATCGAATATTCTCAGGACGCTTGATAGGGAGTCATACATGGCATCTAAATGCTTGCTGAATATGCTTTGGCGGTGTTGCTGCTCTTCCAAGTCCTTTCTCATCTCAAATATCAAGACAAGGTGGTCTTCAGTAAGTCTACAAGAGCTGGGAACTGGGTGAGTCTGTTCATCAAATTCATTATCGTGATCTTGTTTATAAGCTTCATCATCATGATCCTATTCATCATCAGGGTATTCATCCATGGTAGCAACGACAAAGTCGTTTACAGCGGAAAAATCCATGGAAGGGTCCTCGTCCATAATGGCGATCGAATTTTGTCTCGAGTGTTCCTTTAGAGGTGATACTTCTTCTTGCACAATGCAACCTGTCTGAACTGGATCTTGGGAAGGGGCAGTGGTGCAGGTGGAAAGCCGGTGCTCTAAGGCGATTGACGACAGGAAAGGCATAATTTCCTCCCAATTGAGGGAAATTTCTTCTTGCATTGGGCACCCACCATGGAGACCCTCTGTATTGGAAGGAAGGGGCTCTGGTTGATCCTTTTCAAACCAATTCTGACCAGAAGAACCCGAGTGGTCCGAACCATCTAGTATGAGAGTTAGAGAAGCTTGTCCTGGGCGTTTGTGTCTGCCAAACCGACTTTAATAGGATGGCCCTTGTCAGGGCTTGCCTCTCTTGTGAGGCATGGCTGAGCAGAGCACCAAGTGAACGAAAACACCAGCGGTGTGAGCCAAGGCATGGAGCAGAACAAGCAAAATGATATTGTGCACAACACCCAAGTGCCCGATATAGAACTTCCCATAACACGAAAATACCAGGAAGACAGAGGATTTGATGGCTCTGGTAGCCATTAGTTAAGGAGTAATGGAAATTACCGATTTCGTATTGATGCCGAGGAGCCAAGCATGGGTCTCCATTAAAGCCCATTGCACTAAACCTTGGTGCTCATGCAAACTAACCATCGTGACTAGACAGGGGAGGAGGGTGGCAACGAGGGGCTTTAACTACCCTTGTATTCACCCCATCCAACGATGCATGTAGTCCATGTGTCACCCCATCCGGGGAACTAAAAATATACTTTGATTTAGGGAAATTCTATTCAATTTCAATATTTTTTTAGTTAATAGATTTAGTTTATTAAATTTCAATATTATTTTAGTTATGATTTAGGGAATTCAATTAAATTTCAATATTTTTTTATTTAATAGATTTAGTTTATTAAATTTCAATATTATTTTAGTTTTTTTTTTTGTAAATAAAAAGGGTAAATCCTATTACTGTGTTATCACTATACAAAATAGACACATGTCATTGGCCTGCCACTTGTTTCGCCAAACTAGTGGAAACTAGAATAGGTGGCCGCCTATTATACTTTCGGCCAAAAAATGCATCCACCACTTGCCCTGCCAATTGGAAACCGGAGCTGGTGGTGGATGATTGTCCTGACAGAGCTGTCTTTGCAAGCTAGAACAAACTAAAAACTTCTGAAAAAAGAAAACTAGATGGGAATTATGCAGAGTACCCGTGAAAAATAACAAGAAGAAAGCACCATCATTATGATGGTGGATCCCATAGGACTGCACAAAACTAATTGTTGGCACCATGGGGTTTGTCATCCAAAGCTCCAGGTAAAGTGTTGTCACTGGGCTGTAGCACGAAGAGCTGTGCATAGGTCATGCATCGCTACTTGGCCGATGCATTCAAGAATGCGTCGAACAACATATCAATCCAATTGGTGATGAGGGTGTACCGATGAAGTTGGTCCACTATGTAGCTTATGTGATAAAAAATGAGCTCCAACTACTCCGAGCTGAAGTGGCTGGGGGAGCTGGGTCGAATTCCAGAATTACATTCAGCTGTGGAGGTACCGAGATGGAGAAATTATCCTGTGTAGAGCCGATGACTCCATCCTTGTCCACCACAGATCCTGCATCTGATTCATTGGTGTTACCATGGATGTAAGCACCTAGAGCTGTGTGGAGGAGTTCCTCCAGGAATTCCTCCTGAACAACACAGGTGGCGCCTTCCATGGCAGCCTGAGTACCTGTATCAGCTTTGCTAGTGCTGGTGCACAAGTAATCGTCTGATACCATGTAGAGCAGGTATTCTGGTGGAACCTTGATCCAAGGGGATATCGGTGGCCACCCACCTTTTCCAACTGGCTCAAAACAATTTTCTGGCAATTTTGGTAATTTACTATTTTTAGCAGTTTTTAACTTTCGGGGCCATTTTGATGGTAATTTACTATTTTTAGCAGTTTTTAACTTTCGGGGCCATTTTGAGGGCCTAAATGAATGTTTTTCAGGATTGAGCTTCTTAATGATAGTCGAAGGCTTTTATTGAACCACCAAAATGGATCTCCTTGATGATACCTTTCTAATGAGCTATCATACGTCCCAAACATAGATCGTATGCCAAAGTGATGCCCCTGGGACGTTGATACACCAAACTACCCAAAACAGGGTCCAAAAAAACTGTTGGCTCTTCATCTTTCGGGGTTAGGGTTTTGGATTTTCTTTATGATAAAAAAGCCTTTGGAGCCTCATTATAAAATAATCTTTTCAAAGATGTGAGTATCCATCACATCTCTTCTCAGAGATAACCTGCCACCATTCTAACGAGTCTTTCACTCTGTATTTTATAGTCTTTGTACATTTTTCGCTCATTAATAGAAAATTGTGTATTACTGTATATCTATGTTTATGGTTGCATATTTGATACACTTATGTTATAATATTGGATATTCGAGATATATATGTACATTTCTTTATTATATCTCCACTCTCATTTCGTGCCGAAAATAATCCAGATCAAACCTAGATAGATTCCTTCAGGAATTCCTCCTCGATGTAGGCCATCAGTGGATTTTGTGGCCTCGCGTTGCACTGAGTCCTAGCAATGGAAAGGGCTTGTTCCAGATTCTACAGGCATCTCCGTCAATCGACATAATTGTACCAGGCAGTTCCTCGCCTCAACTTCTCTCTCTCTCTCTCTCTCTCTCTCTCTCTCTCTCTCTCTCTCTCTNTCTCTCTCTCTCTCTCTCTCTCTCTCTCTCTCTCTCTCTCTCTCTCTCTCGACATGGATGAGCCAGGGGGCGAAGAATCCACTGAATTACAGCCAGGAGAACCCACTATGCAATAACCTAATTCTCGAAACAAGCAAGGTGACATAGCTCGAAGGCAAAATAGTGCAAGCTAGGGTTGAGCGAGAGATATATCCAAGGGGCAGACATGACTATTTTACTCACCCGCCTCCTACCCTTAATCCACAAGACCGCCATTAAACTGACGCGAGGGAGCTGTCCTCCCTTCCTCTGTAGGTAATTAAGGTCGCCCTCCATTCAAGACTAAGGTGAGGGATGATGGCTGGCCATATTTATGGCATAATTCACGGGAGGGCTACGTGGCCTCCTTCTGCTACGTGGCACCCCATCCGGGAAATAGATTTAGTTTATTGATACAATTTAGATTCAATATTGTTTAAAGATTTATTTTCCATTTCAAATAATTTTAGTTATAAAAGTATTTAAAAGAGATTTTGATTTTTTCACGGAAAAAAACGTGATTCTATTCATCCAAAGAGAACCAAATTACATTTTGTAGGTGCTTTAAGCACAACCAAAACATGGGAAAAAAATATTGAAAATAAAATCTAGGAAGGCCAATGCACTGGATGATACGCCGCATAAAAGTATATATAAAAAAAGAGATGTGAAACACCCTTGAAGGAAACAATATATGACCACAAAACACCCCTGAAGTTCCACCACAAAGAAGCACACCAGAAGAGCGGTCCCAAACAAAGACCTTGGAGACAATATGAACCAAGTTAGAGCGGTATGAAGATCCCACATCAACTGGGCATACATCAAGCCCTGAACAAACCATCACTGGTGACTAGATGGACCAGGTCAGAGCGATATGAAGCTCCCCTTTCATTTGGGCATACATCAAACCTTGAACATATCAACACAACCAGAGAGAGGAACTGCAACCTGGTGTGATAAAATGCCCAACCTGCCGAGAGCGGGAAACAATATGAACCCCAAAGTAAACCTAGATGCAGAAAATAACAACTCAGAGAGACATACATATATATCTAAAAAGAGAGGATCTAAAGCTCCAAACCCCAACTACAAAAGATCTGAAACTTGGCACCAGAAAAAATGCAACCAAACCCACAGAGTAGATGGTATGCATATGAACTTGAACGAACCTGTAACTTTAGAGGGAGAACAAGGAAGCATCAAGAAAACCCGCCAAAGGAGAGGGCCACCCACAGAGAGATCCGACGACGTAAAGTGGTCGCAAAGAAAAATATCCTCATGGAAAAAGACTACCAGCAACCCCAAATCAGCACAAGACTGGTCGATCTACGATAACACCAGATCAGGTCAAGATGCTTCGAGTTAGATTGACATACATAGCCAACTCACAACATATACAATAGGCACAAAAGGAAATGAGATCCAAAAACAAGGAATGAAGAACCCCGGATCCAGGCAAGAAACTCGATCTGAGAAAAAAAATGGGGGATCCTAGGCGAGAACACTACATCAATGGAAGAACAATAAACACGTCCACCAACAAAAAAAATTTCCTCATTAAGAATCGAGGGCCCAATCCGCACTAAAGGAAGCCATAGATCGGTCATCAAGAAAGTAGGAAACCTCCCTGGTAAATAGAATCCTGAAAATAAAAATGTCGCAACATGAAAGGGGAGCCATGGAGATGGAAGCTTCAATAACGAAGGTGATCTTTGAATAGACAGCAAGACCATGGACAAATTTCAATATCCGCGCATGGGCATCAGGAATGAAACTGAAACAGGTCTATGGCTAGGGAAATCCTAGCTGCACACCCGCTCGGAAAGAAAACCTTGAAAATGTGTTAATTTGAAAATTAATTAAATTGTTAATAATATTTTCTTTAAAAAAATGATTTTTCTTTTATTTAAAAAAAACTCTTCACCCACAAATCATACACAATTTTGTTTTATTTATTTTACACATTATACACATTTTATTCCATTTATTGTTTTTACTAGGGTAGGGTAGGGTAGGGTAGTGTCGTGTGTATGTAAAGCAACATAATATACCTTTAAACTTTAAACAATTATTTCTAATACATGTAACTCCAATATTTAAGTTTAAATTTATTATAATTATATATACATTAGCCTAGATTCATCTTAACGTGGGATTTATCAAGAGTTGGGAGGGATCAAATCACTTCGGATGCAAACCTTTCCTCAAGTTTTACACTCTAAAAAATATTTTCACCTAGAGAGATTTGATCCCTCTTGGTGCTTAAAAGATAAGGGATTTGGTATGCATTCTAATTTTACAAAGAAAATAAAATTTAATTATATAATTCCTGAATGCGGGTGTCCACCTTGCGGGCTCCTTCAATCCCCTCAGCATGCAACACGATGACCATCCGCACTCCAACTCACCCCTCCCTAATGCATATTAAACGTCCTCTCTTCCCAAGATGTTGCTCCTTAACTCCTCCTACGACTCTCACTCCCCACCTGCATGGCTACTATACATTGCAACAGTCCACACGCTTCCAAAGGTTGGTAACCTTAATGGTGCATGATTTGACACCCCCTCCTCTTGGTGCCTATCTCTTGACCACCCACGACCTCTCCAACCATTCTTCCTTTGTCTCATCCACGAGCTGGCTCTCTACTCTCCACAAGCGATTTCCCTTTGCTCTTTGCTTTAGGTGGTGGCTCTCCTCCCTCGTAGTGCCCAAAAAACACAATTCCTCTCGCATGCCTCCCCGTGGGCATGCCACCCCCACCCTCTGGCAAAGTGGTCGCGGTGGAAGAGCCTCCACAGTTCCTCCCCCACCCCTCTTGGCCAACCAGGATGGTTATGAACGCTTGGTTCCAGACTTGCTGCAACAACTTCTAGATGATTGGGAAGAAGAGGTCTCAAGCTCCCTCCCGACATTATGTCATACCTCCAAGCACCGTCGTAGCTATTAGGTGGTAAAAAACCTCCTTGCTCACACCCTCCTCAGCCTTCCGAATGTCTTTGTTTAGAGCCCCCCCAGCTCGCCCCGCTCACCCCACTCCCCCACTACTCATTCTCCTCCCTCTGCTCCTCCCTCCCTTGACACCCGTCCTCCTCCTTCTGCATCCCACCCTGGCACCTCAATGCCTCATGAGACTCCCATCAATTCAACATCGTCAACTGCTCCAGGAAAGCACAATTTGTTAATGACTCCCTTCATCAAAAGCACAGGCCTCCCAGTCAAGGATCCAAGCTCGAACAACTACAACTCCCCTAGGGACAACGAAAAAAATTTCAATGGTTGCCCAGTTGTGGAAGAAATTCCTCCAGATGACCCTCCCATCGTCATTGACAATCACTCTTGATGCTCAGGCCTCTGTTCTTTTTTTTCAGTCTTTTTATTTAGAATTTGCAAGTTTTTTCTGGTCTTATGTGAGCAAGCAAACATATAATTGTCTCTAAGTTTTTGTAAGCCTGGTTTCCCATCAAGGACAGACAGAATATTCAAGTCTCTTCCCTGCCTAGTTTCCCATTAAGGGAAAGCCCAAGTTTTGTCCATTCCTAGGAACAATCACTGTTTTTTTTTACTGTATCTCTACTATATTTTTAATAGATTAATACAAGAACTTAAAAAAAAAAAACATTTAATTATATAATTAAATTATAAAATCAAATAAAAAAAATTATTTTATTTTTAAGTATTAATTAGATTACTTTCCCTCATAAATAGTTGATGCAATTATTTAAAATATATACAATTTCATCATATAAAAATAATTTTAATTTTAATTTAATTTCTCTAATAAACTATTGATTAAATTATGTATTATTATCCTCAATCCTCGTTAATTATAATGGCTTTTAACAAAATTTGAAAGGAAAATTTCATATTAAAAAATAAAATAGAGAACAATAAGTTAATCCATTATATCCCTCATATCCCTAAATTAATCTAAAAATCAATCAAATTAATTTTTAGAGATGAACTCATATTAAGGTGCAGTGAAAATGGATTTCATTGGATTGATGAACACTGATAAACTCACTTAACTAATCAACTCAGTTAACTAATATAAATTTGGATTGTCTACACTTTCTACCTTTCAAGAAAAATATCTCCCCAAAAATAGAATGTTTAAACCACAGTATATAAATCTAATTTAATTTACTTTAAAACCAACTTGTAATTTTTTACTATAAAATTAAATTAATGGATTTTTTTTAAGATAAATATTTTATTATTATTATTATGTTATGTACTTAATAATATTTATTGACTTAACTCCTCGCTACACAATAAAATGGTTTATTATTATAAAAGATGGTTTTTTACATAGTTTAATCTGGATAAAAAAAAATAACGAAGGAAAAAGTTTTCGATCCCTTACGGACATATTGAAAATAAGTGATGTAAATAAACCCAAAGTGCATTAAAATTCATGAAGAAAGTGAGATTTGTCTTGAGCCATTGGAATGGCTTAGCTTTTTCCAATCTAGCTGTGCATGGTATGACTTTCAGTGCCACATTTGTGAAGGAGACTAAGCCCAAGCAACCAACCAAATAAATTCAAGTTGGCTTCCTCGGGTATGTGGGTTCTATAAACGTGTTGTCATCCATTTTGGACGATGTTGAAAACTTGGGGGTTGGTGTTGACGAGGGAGGAGTCATAGAAACAACTAGAAGAACTTTGATTTGAATCTAGTCTCCAACGAGAAGTGGTTTATTTTTTATAAATTTAAAATTTTCAAATCTATTTTAATTAGAGAGAGAAAAAGATTAATTTAATTTAATAAATTATACATATATTATTTTTTTAATAAATTTAAAAAAATAAAAAAATAAATATATATTAATTTAATGATGATTTCAAGAAGGTACAAGATTATTTAGAATTCTTTAGAATTTTGTTTAAGATAAATGTCATAAAATCATCATAGTTTCATAGTTTCATTGAGTAAAAAAATTAAGAAGATTGGTAGTGTGACAAATCTTCACAAATTGAGAATTATTCTGGATATATGCTAGATATTTTAAGAGAAAGTGTTTTTCATCTTCAACCTTTTATTGTCACAAAGGTGTTTTGGGAATTCACCAATGCCCACTTTCACTATGAAGTTGTTGACGGGCGTAAATGACACACAGTCAACTGTAAGGTCAAATCCGGACCGGGGTTGTCTAAATAATCCAAGCCGTTTGGGATGAAATGACTTGACGGGTTTAATGGCTCCGTTGGCCAACTAAAGTCCTAGAAAGAAATGAAATTAACCTATAAAGCTATGATACTAAGGATGTAAGTTCGATAATTTACAAACGTCAAAAATAGAAGTATGGCTATGTGCATATGGTTTTGAACAATGTATATACAATTTGCAAGTTTTGTTGGATGTCTTGCGAAATTGTTGTTTTTTGGAAATTGTTTATGAAGTAGATAAAGAAAGCACATACATTTTATATTTTTCTGTTTTATATTTAAAATCTAAAGAAGTAAGAATACTAATAAAACACAACTGAAATAAGAACAAAATAACAGTCAAAGCCAATTTAAACTATTCTTATTTCATTGATAAATAAACTAACAAAAGAACTAGAATACAAGTAAACTAACTTGTGGTTAATCACCTAATGAGTTATATCTTTGCGCAATTCAAACTCCCAACTATCCTGCCTATGAGGAAAACCTGTAACAAGCTAGTACTAACATTCCCAAAAGCAAACTCAAAGGTATTTTTAGAGCATGAACATAAGAGCAGACTAATAAACACACATATCTGGTGATCTTGGAACGATGAACACTTATAGTGAAAGACATTTAATATTAAGCATTCATGTAATACATCATTTAACATCAAGCATAAATCAATGATATTTAAATGAAATAATGATCACATATGTAATATATGAACAACAAATTACAGAGATAATTAAAGTGTTGAATAATATGAAGTATCATACGATCATAAGACTAAAGATATGATAAATGTAATAACATTCCATAATATAAAAGACAAAATACAATGGGTAAGTGCCATGTTGGTCTAAAGCCGAGGAGTGAGCAGCTTGTCCATATAGTCTTGAAATTTACATGTCCATAATTGTGTCTCGAAATCCAAAGTCCCATCCCCACCAAGAGTGAACAGTATTTAGACTAGTTCAGGATTCAAATGCTCATATCATACAAGATAGAGTTGAATCCACAAAAATTAGACAATATTACAAAAATAGTGGAAATAATAACCACTCATGCATGAGTTGGTTTCGTCTAAATAAGCCAAAGTTTTATAAACATAGAAAAGATAGAAACTACTGAATATTTGAACTATGATTTAAAGTGTTTGCTCCATGCAATCAATAGTGTCATCTTCCATTTCCTGTAAATAGAAAAAACCGATTTGATATTCAGAAAAACAATTGCTAATTATTATTCAAAAGAGACTGGCTACAGAATCACAGATTCTGTAGCTAGTCTTATTTTTAGCAAATGAAATAAAAAATTAAATCTACTTATTTCATTTTTTCATAACAGAATTGAACGAAATCAAAACAAAATTGTTTTACCATTAAAAATTAGCCAAAGAGGGATCTGACAGTTCGAAATTTATAATTGATTTGAAATTGGTTGTGTTCTTAATGACTATATTCCCGACCCTTTTGAATCATTTATTCTCCCTCTCTGTGTGTGCCTTCAAGTCAAGGTTCTCTTGTTTCAACAGAGCAATCTGAGCAGCCAAGCATTTAACTCGAGCCTGTAAGAGCGGAACATCTGTATAGTAACGCTCTATCCAGTCGAGATAGCTATCACAATGCACCAGGGTAATGGCAGATTGACGTGGATCACAGTCGACAAGGGGTGCTTCATTTTTACCTATGGTTTGTTTCAGGTTGTGACCAATACCCGAAAATCCTTCTTTACCCTTAAGACACGGGGGTAAATTGGTCACGAAATCATACTTCTCATCATGGGTAATAACCTCTCTCCTGGAACATTGATTTTCTGGGTCTTTACGAGCCAAGAAATCATCTATCTCACGATTTGAACACCGATCATCGATCTCGATCGGATCGATCGAGCTTAGATGATTACTCTTTTGATTTCTTAGTTTTCTAGAAATCAAACGACCAACATTCTTATTCTTGAAAGTTAAATCTGTTCTCTGTGGTTTCTTTCCCTTACAAAAATTCTTCACAACATGTTTATCATTAATGTTTAAACTAGAATCGTTCATAGGCACAAGACGATCCATTTCTTTTAATTCGACTATTACTTGTTCCAGAGATCTTCTAGGTGAAAACCTACACGATAATTCTTTATCCATAGGGGTTTCATCAACAACAGAGACTGATTCAATAAATTCAGGGCCATCAATTGAATTAACGACCTGGATTTCAGTTACTAGTCTGTTTGAATAAGGGTTTATAATTAAAAGAGGGTTGACTGTAGCATTGGCCTGGGTGAATCCATTTCTGATCAGAAAGGTCTCCCAATTGTCACCTATTTTCGACAAGTGATAAACCAACAAGATTTTAACGATTCCATGGTGAAACAGACTCGAATTGATACCCTGTCTCTTATAGTGCTTGGACATTTTGTAAAGACTCATCAATAGGTAAAAAGGCATATCCAACTCAAACCCTATGAAATTCATAAGCAAATGAATGTGATACTGAAAAACTAGCCCATATCGGCCTTCACATGTAACAAATTGCTTTAGAATTAAAAGGAGATTGTGCCAACTAGGTTTTAACAGAGCAATAGGAATACCTTTTGTACAACAAGTGGTTTCATGGGAAGCCATGAATAAACTCCAAGGGACATCTTCTAACTTAGCGTTCTTAAACGATCTCTTTCCTTTTAATGGGAGTCCTGTCCCCTTGCTCATGAAATCCTTTATTAATTCCAACTGTATATCCCCAATCTTGTCTCTAAAGTCGTCAAAATTTTGTGCAAAATATTTTGCAACCTAGAGATTATAGCCTTTGAACTTCTTGAGGAACACATCCCACCCATGAGCCTTTAGGTCATCAATTGTGTCATCATGGGATAGAAAATCTTGGCATCCGTTTGGCTCGATACGAACCACGAGTGCCATTACCACTGTGAAAAGGATGCAACATATATCATAAGGGATAGGTTTAGGTTTCCAATAGATGAGCATTAAAGACAAGTTTAAGCGGGATGTAATAGCACGAAAATCGCAGAGTCTGGGGGATATCATAACTCAGACAAGAGAATTGGGGAAAATAAAAACCAGAAGGTTCATAAGACTCCAAACCATTTCTCACGATGAGTGCCAAATCCTATAGAATACAAAACCCTATGCACATAATGAATGGTCTCATTAATGTTTTAGGCCAGGAAGGTGAAACAAAGACACAAGTACAACATGCCTGTACTAATTTGCATGAATGTTGATATGACAATTGAACTCATGAGGACAATATCAACAGTTAACCAAGGTTCTAGTGCATTCAAACATTTCCACAAGGAACTATTGCATTCAAACATTTCCATAAGATGGTTATGAGCTTCCAGCAGGGATAGTTTGTGGGAAATCAAGGCATTTGTCTAGTCTCTTATTACCATGCGATGGACTATCCATCCATTATATGCATGGTAAATGGAGTTGTCTAACTTTTTTACTAAATGGTTTTTTCGTCGGAATCTGGTGACATAATTTTGCACGAAATCATGATTTTTTGTTGTTTAAAATCCATTTATGAATGCATAAATGGATTTAGCATGATGAAAAACCCTGGGGCACTTAGATTATATAGAAATAATCACTCAAATCTGTGGATCTAACAATTTCTTGTCAGATTTCGGGAAAATGTTCCCAGAAAAAATTGCCAGAGAAGAGTCATTTCATAGAACGTTTAGACTACGACCATGATAAATATGTGTAAATGATCTTGTAGCTCAGTTGTCACTTCCAGGACAGATCCCTCCAATGTAGCCTGACTATCGATGTAGTTCGACCGCTTCTTGATCTCACCTTTCTCACAGTTTGGGTAGAGGGGTCAAAAAGAAAGGAAATAAGAGACACAGATGGTGTGAAGAACATAAGGGAAAGTAGCATAAGTCACATATGTGTCATATGTAGATCCAAAAACTTATCCACAGTACACTTGACTTCCCTGATGACTAATCACCGATAACTACAATAGTAGGGAGCGAGATTATGTAGTGTGTCAACAACATTGAGTAGCGACCTAATGCACTTAGTGTAAATTTGGTTCAATTTTAGTGCATCTTGACTCGTTGGCTCTAAGTAATATGAAACACAATTAAGTTACCTAAGTATTTGTCCCAAAACATTTTCCAAAATTATTTGCATAGTACTAATCATGAATTATATGGCTATAACATGTAATTAAACATAAACAATACTAGGCCAATCTAGTGTACAACATTAACTATTGAATCCATCATCCCAATAATTGAGCTGGCAATCTAACAAATAAGAAAACAAAAATATCGATCCAAATAAATATTAAGAGGTATTCCAAACCGAGACCAAACATACCTTAAAAGGAAATCCATCGTTTGGGTGGCTTAAGTAATCTTTTTGCAGCGAAGAAAAATGACCATCTTAGAGAAACGAGTAATAAAAAATATAACGTTAACCCATAGAAAAAAATAAATGATGACTTCAAACCCTCTATATAAATTTATTAGATTTCTAATGCGTCAATATTGAGATTTCTACACAAATTACATATGAATGCAAATTTTAGACTCTAAGGAGGCCACGTCCCTGAATTGGATTCATAATGTTACATTAAGAAACTAACTAACCTTGCCAGTTACAACACAATACACTCAATCATTGCGTACATGCAAGATGGATTTACTATTTCTCAGAATTTATATGTGTCCAAAGTACTTACCCTCAATCTTTGAATCTAAAGGGACAACTGATATTAAAGTCACACACTCATTATCTGTATGCATCTTATTGATTGAAATAAATGCACACATAATTGATTATCATACAGATTATTGTATTATGTCTTTGTTGGCCCTTGAAAAAGTTTTGAGGATCCTTGGTCACATTTGACCTATTTTTGGGACTTCGTCAGGCTGTCGAAGGTGGAGTGCAAGTCGAAGCAGAGATCGTGGAATCTCATCCCCTTTTTAGGGATTTTTGGGTTTTGGGCTTACGTAATGGGTATGGGGATGTCAGCCCATGGGTTTACCCATTCTTAGGCCTATTTTGTAATGAATAAGTAGTGACTAGTCAGTTGCAAGTGAGCTAAGTGCAAATGATTGTAAGAGGCTTCGTGCGTATTGTATGTTGAGACTTGCATAGGTAAGTGCAAGTCGTCTGTAGTGCTTTGTGTGCAGACTGTGGAAGGCTTTGTGCTGTAACTCAAGGAAGGAGGATCTAGTAAGGTGCGCAGATTTCCTGTCCTACGCGGAGTTGATTTTGAGGCTTTGTGCATGTAAGAAGATTGACCGAAGATA
>CBVK0100099442.1:0-25200 GCA_900067695.1 Picea abies | reverse complement strand
ATATATATATATATATATATATTTAACTAATTTGAACAATCAAAAGTTTAAATCTAATAATACTTTAAAAGAATGATTAAATAAATAAAAAAATATAGAAAAAATAAAATAAACAAATTATTAAAATAAAACTAAAATAAATAAATAAATAAAAGATTATTAACTAGGTGAGGGCACAGATGCAATCCACGTGCTCCCCTAGGGCTCTTATCCCTCCAAAACCCTACACTGAGCTCTCCATTCCCAAACCCTATACGCATTCTTTCACTCTACGAATGTGGACGACCTCTCTCACTCTGTAGTTGCAGCGGAGTTAGGGTAATGGCTTGCAACTCCTTTCTCAATAGCTTGGCGCTAGTGCTGGTGTATGGCGGTGAAGCTTGGGCATTTAGTGCAAGATAAAATGCCTCTTGCATGATCCTCTCTTGGCCATGGCTTGTTGTTGTGGCTGGGCGCTGGTGCGTCTATGGGGAGGTCTGGGGTTCGAACCCCATGGACTCAATAAAATTTGGCACAGGTTGTCCAACCGGCGCGTGTGCGCTATACCTGGTGCTTGCCTAGACTTCGAGACACATGAGCAATGAAAAATAAATGCCCTTGTGGGCTCGTCCTCCATTGATGGTTTCACGCTGGTATTTCACTAGATTGTGATGTGTTGTGTGCTGGTGTAGGTGCGCTGGCTGTTGGTTTTTTTTTTTTGTTTTATTACTAAAAAAAATAATTTGTTTCCTGTGTGTGCAGCGTGCTCCTCAGCCGTGGCTTTGTGCTGGTCTGGTCATGGCATGGTCTCGTGAGCTTGGTTTACGCACCGACTTATGTTTCATGTGATTGATGTGTGGAGCACAAACAATTCACCTTGTTTCTTTGTAGCGCCATTTTAAAATATTGCTGGCAGGCTTCTAACATCAAAATAATGTTGAATCGCTTTGGTCTCCCCCCTGTGGAATCTATCCTTGGAGCCTTGGAGTTTGGCATTTGTTCCAGGAGAGAGAGTGCACATGGATCCTCTCCATTGACTTGGTTTGGTGTTGATGAGTTCGACTTTGCGGTTCCTGCGCCTCCTCCCCGTGCCTTGGTGCATGGTCTGCAGATGCGTGGCTTCAATGGTTGGTTTGAATGAATGGTTGGGTCCAATATTGTTTATTTTTTGTGAGCGTGAGGCTATTATTTGGAGCTCATGCGTTGGGTTTGTGTATTGGGTGTCACGTGTCTGCTGTCGATGATATCGGTGCGCTATGCCTGGTGCTTGTCTGGAATACCAGACGCGTGGGTTCCTCCTCCATGTGATTTCGATGCTATTCTTCATGCTTTTTCGGCTTTATTGTTGTCTTTGAATCTGAGGTTTTTAGTGTTTATATACCGTTTATGCAACGAGCGCGATATCATAAAATTTGAGGCAATTTTTTTTATATCTTAACGTGTTTCGGGGGAATCCGTAAACATTTTGGCCAAGATATAATTTGTCGTAGTTTTAAAGAGGGTTAGGTTTTCAGTTTTTGGAAAATTTAACTTGGAATTTAAATCTTGTGTTCCACAAGGACGGTAGGGTTTCAACTTTTGATCGTTTTATTTTTGGTTCTTCATTCTGAATCTGATATTTTGGGAATTGAGACTTAAAGTTTTGAATCTCGTCGTGTTGAATTGCTTAGATTGATAGCTCATGGACTTGTCTTCAGTGCTTAGTTGACTTGATAATTGGATATTGGGCCCAATAATTCTATTTATATTATTATTTTTTTTGTTTACAACAATATTTAATGGCTATGTATGCGGTTACAGGTTGCAGGTTGTAGGTCGCGTGAATCATGCGCATGCCAAAACAAGGTTCCTTCCTAATAACAATATTTCTTGTAGCTAAGAATAACAACTTTTGCTACAGTTCCTATTTACATGAATCAATGTCTTTCTTGTATGTTTGAGGTAGGTGATAAAAATAATAAATTCGCTACATTTCATATGTTTGAGGTAGGTGAGTAAAAACAAATAAAAATAAAAATAAAAATGACTTTTGCTACATTTCATATTTACATGAATCGATATCTTTCTTGTAGCTGGCCGAGCTGTGTAGTTTAAGTGCCTACTCATAGTAAGTAAATCAACTGCTTAGAGTCATAGGGCTTTATACCAGCTGATGTTTGCTACATTTTAAATATGGCATGACTTATTGGTGTTAATGTATTGTGCCATTAATAAATTTTTTTTGAAAACTATTAACTTCTGTTTGGGTATACAGGAAGCAGAATTTAAACTCTAGTATTCAGTTCCAAAGAGTCCTATGAACTTGTTCTTGTACACAAATTCGTTCATACTCATGGAACAATTTAACAAAGATGGTGCTGCTGGGATCATAGCAGTGCATCCAAAATCTCTACTGGCAATTATAAGGCCTCTGGTTCCTTTACATTTTCAATATGTATGTCATTTATTTTTATATTTGTGTTAAAATTTCTGTGCTTGGCTTGCAGGTTAGGTGGGGCTGGAGTTGGAGCTTGGATTTTCATCTAATTAAGGGTTTCAGGGTTTCACCATAACTAAATAAAAGTGTTTAAATTTTTGGGTGGGGTTTGTTTAAATTTCTGGGTGGGTAGGTAGGCCCTTGGCTCCAGATTTTGAACCAGAGCTCTGATACCATGTGTAAGGTTCTGCTCAACAGTGCCTTATAAAACCAGAAAAAGATTTATTTTAAGGAAATGCTACCCTAACATTTTTAATACTTCATAACCAACATATATAAGATTTATTGAACTAATCATAATAAGCTTACAAACAACCACATAACACTACAGATTCCTTAAATACATAAAACAAATATATAAATTAAAATACCTTCGTCTGATGCTAAACTCCCGCTTGTCTGGTTGTCCTCCCTGCTGCCTTTCCCAACTTGTTGCTTGACCAAACCTTGCCTAAACCGAATAACCACCCAGCCAGCTAGGAGCAGCCTGTCCGACTCCCTAGCTCTAGGATACCGAAAGGAATCCTGGCCCCCTTGCCCAAAACCCCCAGCAACCCGGTGCCCCCTGTAATGGTTCACCAAAACTCCCTATATCAAACTCCCCACACCAAAAAATATCCAACCAGAACTACAGTCTTCTCCTCTCCCATAATTCTTCCTGCCCCCAAATTCTCATAATCCCCTCCCGTAAGACTCTTCCCCTGTCATATCTTCCCCTTCACCGACTCTCCTCCCCTCCATTAATTATCTTATCCCCTCCTTTATTACCTTATCCTCCATTTAATTTTTCGTTCCCCCCCTTCATACGTAAAGTTTTTAGTTAAATAAATTAAAATTATTAAGCCCCTTTAATTCATTACTCAAATATTTAATGAGTCAATTAATTAATTAATTAATCATCGACAGATATGAAAAATTAATTAATAAATAAATAAATAATTAGTATTATTAATAAATAATTATTTTTTAATTAAACATATTAGGACAGTCAGATTATCTAATTAATTATAATTAATAATCCCTATGCATCTATTTAACCGGGGTTGTTACACTAGGTTACCATGGAGGAATGTTTGATCACAACACTAGAAGAGTGTGGACCGCATTTCGTATTGTATTTATTACTTTTGATCTTTTCTTCAGACATGTCACAAGTGATAGCTCTAAAGGAGCTACTGTGATGATTATTCATGTTTTTGTTTTATCTACTATTATCAAAAGAGTATTATTCTTGCTTGCTTTGTTGACCTTGTTCAGGTCACAGGTAATAACCTTGAGGAAGTCATAGTGAAGGTTACAGAAGGCAACATATTAGATGAGACATGAAGTAGACTATGTACATGACCATATGCATTCATGTATCCAAAGAGAAGAAGTCCAAGCTATATCTTTTAGGAAGAAAGGATACAATGAATCTTCAAAGACATCCCTAGTTAGAGACAGTTTGAGACAAGCGTAGATGTTGTCCTTCAAGAATAGATAGTTTTTCCAAAGACCCAGAGAATCTCAGATGGAGATTGACAACGATACAATACCTTCTCCTCCTTCAAAAATTCAAAGGGAGACAAACATTACTTTAGGTTATCCAGGTTCCCCAGTTTATATGTTCAGAGATATTGCAGTAGGGTATAAAATTCCTACCTAGACTCACTCTGCAAGAGGCAGAGAAACATACAAGCCTCTCAAGTCACATTCCAAGAAAGTAAAAGAGATTTTTGAGCTATCCTTCAGTCATGAGCCACTTCATTGATGCTGAGACTCCTTGTATTAGAGATGAAACAAAAGAACCGATATGACAAGATGCCATAACAGAAGAAAACTAGTATATCTTAAAGAATGATGAAAAAGACATTATTTAGGGACCAAAAAGGGAAGTCTGTGGTAACTTCCAAGTGGATATATAAGATCAACCATGCAGCTGATGGAAGTATCAACAAATACAAAACAAGATCTATAGACAGAGGTTTCTCATAAACAGAGGGATTTTTCTATGATGAGAGACTTGACCTAATGAATCGATACACTTCCATCCGTACTACCATCCATGAGTTGGAAACTATATCAGATAGATAGATTCTTGATGAGTTTGGATTTTTGCAAGAGTGTTGTTGATCCAAACCTATACAGTGTTGATGACGACAACCTTATCCTAATGACTTATTCAAAAGGTGTTGATGGATACAAGTAATCCTTGACTTCTGAAATCGAGATAAAGAATCTGAGTATGACACACTACTTCTTGGGACAAGAAGTATGACAAAGGACCGATACGATTTTCCCGAGTCAAGGAAAATATACAGTGAAAATATTAAAGAAGTTCAGTATGATAGAATGCAATATCCATCGTGATGGATTTAAAGAAGAAGATTGATGATGATTTAGATGAGACTGATCCACAGCTGATTGGATCATTAATGTATTTGGTTAACACCAGACTGGATTCATACCATGCAGTGAATGTGCCTAGTCATTTCATGAGTCAACCAAGACAGACTCACTAGAAAACAACAAAACATGTATTGAGATATACACAAGGCATAATTGGATATGGCCTAAGATATGCCTCTAGTGTGAAACTGAGTTTGTAGGATATACCGATTTAGTTTGAGAAGAAAGTACAGTGGACTGAAAGAACACATCCAGTTGATGTTCTACCGTGAAGTTTTCCATGGTTTCTTGATGCAACAAAAAATGAAACTCTATGGCCTTGAGTACCACAGAGGTAGAGTATATAAACAACAAGTGTGTGAAGCAATGTGGCTTCACAAGATTCTAACATATTTATTTGACCATGAGATGGATCCCATGATGATGACCAAAATCCGTGAGTAAAAGCTCCTTGAGAATTGAGTGCTTCCTGATGGATCGAAATACAATGAGATAAAACATCTTATTTCAAAGATAAGATGCAAAGGAAAATCATACTCATGTAGTACCTTCCTACACATGATCATATTGCAGATATCTTCACCAAATTAACTTCGTGAAAAATGGCTCCCTAGTTGAGAGGGAGTGTCGACAACTCCACCCAAGACAAAATTTAAAATTCACCCGTGTGAGACTTGGAATGATAAAGAATGCCTCCCTAGCTGAGAGGGAGTGTTGATGAATGTAGCTATGGGAGACATCCTCCAACTTCCAAACCTGTGAGATGTGGAACATAGCAGATATGTGAAGCCTTTCTCTCAACTTACAAACCTGAGAGAAATCCCCTATAAAGGGTTCGTGGTTCCTGCCTGGGACAGAGTCAGGAACGTAGAGATGACCTCCTCCATGACGTGAGTGAGAAGAACTCTAGATGATTATTCGAGTGAAAAACGATTTGTTGAGTTAGGACGTGCCTATGGCTGAGCACAAGGTGAACGTGAGAAATCCCAAAAGTGTTGGGCACATCATCATGTGAACATAAATGAAGATGATGTGATCACTACTACATATGGGTGGATTATTCCACGAATTTTTTCCATGTTTTTTTTTTTTTAAATAGGGCGGGATTTTCGTCGATATTGCCAGGAAAGTTCGTTGATATAGCCACAAATAGTTTTTTTTAACTTGGTCAGGATTTTCGTCACTATTGCCATGAAATCTCGTCGCTATTTCCACAAAAGTTCATCACTATTGCCATGAAAAATTTGCCTATCTCATTGGTGGGTGTTAACGACTAGTTGACTAGTTGATCTATATATACCTGAATTTAAGAGACTTTGCGACACAATTTCTATAGTTCCCACACTTTTCGTGGATTTTGTTCGAGATGTTTATTTTTTCCGTCGCTCACCGGTTGAACAAATCCAATTCTCGATCTACATAGCTTGGATTTTGAACTTGCAAGGTTAGTGTGTGTTTTTTTATTGATGTGCTCATTTAATATAAATAAAGCCTATTTGTTTTAAATTTCTCAATAAAATCCACATACCCTTTTCTTATATGTGATGTTGTTTCTCTCAATTTTTTATAATCACACACAATTCTAGATGTAGTGATTAAATCTAGTTTTTAGTTGATGTAACTTGTTTATACACTATTAATAAGGAGTATCTAAAATATAAAAAATTCAAGACGAAATCTACGATAACATGATGAAATCTACTAGTCAAACAATGAAAAATGAGAACATGCAAAAGTGTCTTAGAAAATAAAACTGTGACCACTGTAAGTAGCATAAAATTGTGACCATTGTATGTAGATGCAAATCATCACGTCATAATTTAAACCAACCCAACCCAATTGTGGATGACAAGTAGTTGGCATTCTTTTTTTAGTGGTGAATTTCAAAGATTGACATTTTGTCTACAAAACAACTTAGAGGCTAGTGTATGGTGTCGAGTGATTCAAGTTTGATAAATTTTGACCACTTTCGTTAAATGGTGTGTAATTATTTTCCATGGTGATTCATTACACACTACTCTAAAGTACAAATTGAAGCATATCGATCTTAATAGTTAATTGATAATAAACAAAAGCATGTCAAAATGTATTAGAAGAAATAATTGTGAGGATTGTAGGTCATTGTAAATAAACATATCATAATCGAAAGGAGTAGCTAAAATATCATGAAGGAGTAGCTAAAATATAAAAAATTTACAACTTATTGTTTGGTATGGTGTAGGTAAGAAAAATACTTGTGAGGACAAGGATTTGTCACTATGAACAGAAATGAGAGGAGGCATGCTCGATTAAGAGCAACATTAGAGGCAAGGGGTGATGGAAAATGTTACTGCCCTTGCTATGATTGCAGAGGCTTGCAAAGAAAAAGACTTTTAATAACAACAATTGAAAGACATTGTAGGGAGAAGGGGCACGCCGAAGGGGGTTATGAATATCATCCCTTGGTAAGATGATTCAATATTTAATGTATTCTCTGTAATAATAATCATGTCATGAATTTTAGTAATATTTCTTATCGAGATTTTTATATTTTCTATACACACTAACTTTTCTATGTTGTTTTTAAATATATAGACGATACCCCCAAAATGTCAACCTCCAGAGAGTTATTTGCCAAGTACTAGCAAAAATACTCCTTTACAGGGTGATGAACTTCGAAATCAGAATATTGAAGCTGTTGATCAAGTTATTAATGATGAGATGGATGGAGATAACGTTAATGATTCGAATTAGGAAGACGAGATACATAGATTGATCCAAGACACATTCTCTCCAATGGATGAGAACAAACATGATGATAGTCAGGATGTTGATCCTCTACTCGAGAAGTCATGTCAAACTCTTTGTGAAGGCTCAAAAACAAATCTTTTATCTACTATATTGTTGTTAGTGAACCTGAAGGTTTTGAATGGTTTATCAAACACATGCCTCACACAGATACTAAGGTATTTAATTTGTTAATTATTTATGCCTGCATGTTCACAAATACTTAAAAGGTTCAATTTTTTCCTATATTGTTATTGTTTTCTAATTCATAAAGTAGTATATTGGATGTGATATTGATGATTAATATTGTTTACATTGAAATATTGTTTAGAATTTTGTAGATTGTTAGGTGAAGTTCTATTACTGATGTCAAATATTTTTCCACGCACATATCAAGAAATATCCATGATTATGAAAGAAATTAGAATGGACTATCAGGCTAGTGATGCATGTCCTAATGATCATATCATATATTATGGACAATATGCATTAGAAAATGAATTCCCACAATGTTAAATAAGTAGATATCGAACCGATAAAGTATCAAATAAGGTGCCTCGCAAAGTTCTTCGTTATATTTCAATAATTCCATGTTTCCAACGGTTGTTCAGGTGCCAAAGTATTAGCACAATTTATGGATTTCCATGCAAAGAACATAAGTCAAGACGATGTTCTTCGAATTCCTACAGATGGTTCTGCATTGAAGTACATCGAATAAAAGTGACCAATTTTTAAAGAAGAACCTCGTAATGTTAGACTTTCATTGGAAACTGATGGTGTGAATCCATTTGGAGAGATTCGTTCTCCGTACTCAGTGTGGTCTGTTTTTGTTATAAACAATAACCTTCCTCCTTGGATGTCGATCAAGAGAGAGAACACAATGTTGGCAATGATTGTTCTAGGTATTTACTTATCTTTTATTTGCTTTAAAGTATGACAAAATATTTCATTTATTTGTTTCGTGCATGGTAATTATTTCTTTTATATATAACGACATCTAGATAAGTATAATTAATCATGCAGTATGTTGAACCAATTAGTTAGGTACTAGGTTAAAAATATGAACGTATATATTGAGCCTCTTATCGATGAGTTTTTAAAGTTATGGCTAACGTAACTATGTATGACATCTCTAGACCAATAGGGAAAAAACGATTTCAATTCCATGGAATACTATCATGGACAATTCATGATGCTCCCGGGTTAACACATTTTTGTGGTATATTGTTACTTTACTTTGTGATTTAATATTATATATATTTATTGAAAATATCATGCATTATTTTAAATTGTAACTCTAATTTGACACTACATTAATTCATATATCTTGTAGGTCTTCAAACAAAGGGTAAATTTGCATGCCTAGTTTGTGGTCTGAGGATAAAATATCGTCATTCAAGGAGTTTAGGAAAGGAAGTGTTTGATGAGTATAGGCACTTTCTGCCTAAGAACCATAGTTATCGAACTACAGACAAAGAAAAAATCAATGGTAAAGAAGAAAATGGAAAAAAACACAAAGAATGACACCTCGCCTATGGAAGTTGGAATACATTAGAAATAGTCAAGGTACGCAAATTATTTATGTATGAAATATTATATAAATATTTGGTTAATTTCATTAGTATTAATTTCATTTTGTCCCATTAATTAGTGTTAATTTCAATTTGTTGATGTTTCGTGAATGTCGTTAAGGCACGAATGGGCTTCCATGAGGAATGAAAATTTACCCAATGCAATTCAGTAGATTGCCATACTACGAGCACCTAAAAATAGTTCATTTGTTTGATACAATGCATATCGGGAAGAACACAACATAATTGTTATGGTGAATATTAGATGGAAGGATTGACAAAGAGAGAATTGGAAAGATTTGTTGTAACATCCAGGAAGCTAATCACGCATTGCAAAGTGTTATTATTAATTCTAATGGCGATGGTCGTGAACAAAATACTAGTCTTCCTTGGTTATTGACGGAGCAACAAAGCAATATTGTAAAAGAGGTCATTCAAAAAATTAGGTTTCCGACGAGGTTTTCGTTGAATATACAAAATATCTTAACGAAACAATGTGATTTTTGTGGGGTTAAAACACATGACTGGCATATATTCATTAAAGTAATTAGTAGGTTATAATATATTTCCTTATTGGTACACATTTTTTGGAAACAAATAATAATTATTTGTTTTTTGTTACAGTATGTTCTACCTTTATCTCTCCAAGGCGACTTTGACAACAACATAAAACAAATTTTTTATGTACTTGGCAAATACATGAGGTAAGTATTGTTTTATAAATAAAATGTACTTCTTATGTGATTTGTAGCGAAACTTATTGACATATTATGTTTTATCTACAAATTTATGTATGCCTTGATATTATTTTATTGCATCGACATTTGTAGGTGGCTATCATCAAAAGAAATCCATAAAGAATATATAAGGTATTGGAAGAGAGAAATTCCCCGACTAATGTGTCAAATGCAACAATATCTACCTCCAACATTTTTCAATGCACACAAACACTACCTCATACACCAAGTTGAGGAGATTGAATTATGTGGACCAATACACACAAGGTCGATGTGGATGGTGGAGAGGCAGTTGAAGTCACTGAAGGCTTTCATTAGACAAAGAGCACGTCCAAAGGGTTCTATGGTTGAGGGATATATGGTATATCAATGCATGGTGTATATTAGTCAATATCTACCTAAATTAGAATAAAATATGAATGTGCCTCACATTTTGCATCTCGACTCCAACAACAAATTTGAAGGGGAGGTCCCATTGGGGAAAGGTAACATGAGGACTGTGAAAGGTAATTATTAGATGTTGATGTAGATTTAATATATTACACATTTATTAAATTATTCCTTTATTAACAATAACTAATTAATGATATTAAATTGTTATGCTATCATATAGTTGCTCGAGAGTGGGATGATTTACATTTATACATTGCAAACAACCTTGATTGGATGGAGAATTGGATAGAATATACTGAAGTATACTTTGGTAGGTTATCATGAGAAGGGGTGAGTAAGATGATTAAAACAACACATCATTATTGAGATCAATTTCTTGATCTTACATCAAGGGATGTTGATTTAGCCTTTGGTTTAAAAGATAAACAAGCAAGTAAAAATTTGTACCCACATTTTCCTAGTTTTTGCCCAATTTTTCAATGTATTTGGTTTGTTTAATTTTTGAAATATATATTTACTAACTCCTATATGAGGTTTATTAATTGGAAATGTATTTTTTACTTGTTTTCTATGTTGTAGTTGAAACATCACAAGGCTATGTGGTGTAATGGTCGTAAATTTTGTATCTTAATGTTGGATGATAATATGAAAACCTCAGATTGTGGGATAACTGCAGTGTTTAAGGTCACCAACATTTCCTCTAGAAGTGACAAAAATTTGGAAGAAACTGAGAATATGTACTATGGGAATTTGGAGGATATAATTGAGTGTGATTTTAATTCCTTTAAAATATTTTTGTTTGAGGTTAAATGGTACAGGCTACAGATGCATGAACGTGATCCTGAAAGAACTATTATTGAACATGATAATGAATTCACCATGGTTAATACAAGGGCATTTGAACTGGGTACATAGACTTATGTTCTTTCAAGTCAATGTGAGCAAGTATTTTACTCAGAGATACTTGGTAAAGCAGGTTGGTCATACGTTGTTAGATATGATCCAAGAGGAAGACCAATAAAGTATAATCATGTAGTTGAGGATGAAGATATTAACGATGAAGAAGATCATGATTATGCAGATCAGGAGCAGGTGGCTCATGTAGTTTATGTGTAAGACGAATAAGTTGAAGAAGTTGATCATCCAAATGTAGGAGACGACAATCTCATTGACGATATCGATAACTATATTAGTGAAAATGATGTTGATGATGATGTTGAAATGAATGAGCCTTTCATCAATATTGATTTTGAACTAGATATTGATACAGATGTTGAGCTGGATGAAGCAGAAGATGACTGCTATTTAATTGTTGAAAAGAAGAGGTATGTGTTTATATCTTTTATATGATCTTTATATGTTTTTATNNNAAGAAGAGGTATGTGTTTATATCTTTTATATGATCTTTATATGTTTTTATTTTGTATAATATAGTATATGATACATGTTCTTTAGAATTTAAAATTAGGTAATATGGGGACTTCACGTGGTTTCCCCTGTTTAGTAGAGAATGAACTATTCTTGAAACCAAGAGGAGCTCTGTGCGACTGCGCCTAATCATACCAAGGATGCTCTTAATTGAAAGTTGCCCCTAGTATTAGTCATCACCCATTATGACACTTGTCACCCAATGATCATTAGATCACAAGGTTGGAGGCATATTTGCATTTGGATCATGATGCTTTATAACCCTACAGTAACAAGAGGCATTAATTGAACTTTGACTAGATTGAAAGGTGAGTGCAATTGAAAATACTAACAACCCAAAACTAAAAGGGATCAATACACAGACTGTCAATGAGTGGTGATCTGGTCGTGGTGTGTAGGAAGAGGCCTAACACCTTCAAAATGATTATTCTCCAAATATCTTATATAAATTTTACAAGGAAATTATACTAGGACTAGACACGGGAAACAATGACTTGTGAATGGGGCCAACGTTGAAATTTTTTCAAACTGTTTCTGTATGCATTAGAATTTTACATGGATAGACTATTCGCATGCATTAATGATATGGGAGGGTTTCTAGACTCAAATTTGACTCACACACACACACTTTTTTCCATCATCAATTCATCATGTAAACCATAAACCCTAATTTAGTGGAGTCATCAATTTGTCAGGTTTTAGTGTTCCCAGTGAATGGATGTGTTGTTGTTGACATGGAATGGGACAAAACATGTTCAAATTCTTAATTTTATTTCTTCACTTGATGTGGGCTTGGTATTTCCTAGCCTTGAATTGAAAGTTGCCCCTATTCTTAGTCATCACCCTTCAATGTGAAGTTACCCCTAATCTAATTAACTACCACACAATCAAGTGAATAACAATTACCCTATTGCAGTGACATGCAAAAGTAAAAGAGGGGATAAAGAGAAATTATACATGCACTTACCATCTTAAAGGTGTGATGTTGTTGAAGATAAAATAATGTTGATGATCATTTGCAATGTTGTTTTTGGGAAATACTCATTAGAATCATCTTCATCATTAGTAGAAGGATTATTAGGATGATTTCATTGATAAAAATAATATTGACACTCTGAGTGATGTGGCGCATAATGTGCATTCAATTTTTTTTACATAACAATTACAATACGATAAGCATATAATGGAAACTAATGTTAAAATATATGGAAGAAGTTTTTACATGGAAACATTATTTGTGATTTTTTTTTTTTACCAAAACAAATTATTTTTCTTCATTGCTACCATCATCACCCTTTCCATCAACATATTCCCCATTATAATTAGATTCATTTTTTCCTTCTATTTTATCTTTATCATTATGTCAATCACCATTAATGAATACTTAATGGATCCAATGTTGAAACTTAGAGTAGTAGAATGATATTATCTTTAGTGAAGATTTGATATAGATGCAATGCATCATCTCCTTTCACCATTATCTGCACAAAATGGGATTTCATTAAACATTATATCATTCAACACTAAATAGACCTTATAAAAAAACAAAAAACCCTTTCTAACCCATCTTACTTATGAAAGAAACAAATATTTGATGGATTATTTAGTGAACTCAAACCTCTCTTAATAGATCCCTAGATTTTTTAATGACATTTGTGAAGATTTACAAGGCAACATGAACCCAAGGGTTACCAAAAAATGGCAAGAATGTTTGCAAGGAATCTGAGTCAACGATTTATGTACCATGCCTTTATTAAACTTGAAATGAAAATCTATGTGCATTTCTCATTATTTCTGCAAAAACAAACTTTTTGAGAGTAAAGTTGGGAGCCCACCCATTGCTGCACGTGACCATAGTTGGGAGTCATAGTGTGTTAGGAGGAGCTCGCCCATTGTTTTCATCGATTTGGAGATCACTGTGTATGCGACGAAGGGGAGCAGGCGACCAATGAGATCACTGCGCAGGGATGAGGCACACGGAGGGCACACTGTGCAAGGCACACAGAGGGCACACTGTGCAAGGCACACAGAGGGCACACTGTGCAGGGAGGAGAGGGCACACAGAGGGCACTGAGTCGAGGGCACATAGAGGAGAGACACTGCGAGGGAACACAGAGGGAACTGAGTCGAGGGCACACAGAATGGTGAGTACCTCTATTCCCTTATACTGTTGTGTGTTTGGAGTAGGATAAAAAGGTATGCAAGATTGAGATTCAAAAACACGCCCTAAAGCCTTTTTTTTATTTTCACAACAACCTATTGAGTGCTAGTCGAACATAGACAATCAAATCAAGGCTTTTGGAACCCAAATTTACTCATGAAGTTAAGAAGAGAGGGCTCAACTTGTGGCCACATAGTATTTTAATACACTTTGACAACACAAATCATGGACTACCAAGCAAAGAAGGGTAAATGAAGAGAGTGAGAAACATTTATACAATGGCATCTTTGAATGATCAACACTTCTTTCAAGAGGTTAGGTCATTAAATATATAATGAAATGAGGTGAGGGGCATCAAGGACTAGATCAATTCTTCAATGGAGATTCCAAAAATAACTTTCCGATCTAAGAGGCCATGGCCATTGCAATATACAATATGAACTCCAATATGTGCAAAGACACAAAATGGGTATGAGGCCTGAGATGATATATTGATGGATAAAACTATGCATGACGCTGTGGGAATTAGATACTAAACAATTCTTCCACAGATCTTCAACCACCATACTAGAAACAAATGAATCCATAGTACAAAACATACAGTAAAAATCACAAACTTGAAATAGGTATGACTTTTGGAACATTGGGAATGAAATATTCACGAATAATGCATTGTGCATGAGGCTGAAGGCCTTTTTTTCTTTCCTAAGGAGAATTAAACCATTGATTTACAAGATCACAACAATGACATAAATGAACTACTCATCACAAAAACACAATCCAACCAGGCTTGTGCAAATGGTAAGGAGGGAAATGCATGGGAGAAAGAGATTGAAGCTCAAAACTCTATAAACACAACAACCCTGTCACTTATGCAACTATGAAACTATATGAAACTTATGCAACTATGCAACTATATTGCAATAATGCAACTTATGCAACTATGCAACTATATGCAACTATGCAACTATATCCAACTTATGCAATTATATGCAACTATATGACAATTTCGTATGCAACTATATGCAACTATATGCAAAAATGAAACTTATGCAACTATATGCAACTATGCAACTATATTGCAACAATGAAACTTATGCAACTATGCAACAATGCAACTTATGCAACTCCGAAACTATATGCAACTTATGCAACTATGAAACTATATGCAACTTATGCAACTATATGCAACTATATGACAATTTTGCATGCAACTATATGCAAATATGCAAATATATGCAATTATATGCAACTATATGCAACTTTATGCAACTTTATGCAAAAATGCAACTTATGCAATTATATGCAACTTTATGCAACTTTATGCAAAAATGCAACTTATGCAACTATATGCAACTTATTGTCGGACTTGTGCAAATATAAATGAACTATAAATGAACTACTCATCACAAAGACACAATCCAACTGGGCTTGTGCAAATGGTAAGGAGGGAAATGCATGGGAGAAAAGAGATTGAAGCTCAAAACTCTGTAAATACAACAACCCTGTCACTTATGCAACTATGCAACTATATGCAACCTATGTAACTATGCAACTATATTGCAACAATGCAACTTATGCAACAATGCAACTTATGCAACTATGCAACTATATGACAATTTTGTATGCAGCTATATGCAACTATGCAACTATATGACAATTTTGTATGCATCTATATGCAACTATGCAACTATATGCAACTATATGCAACTTTATGCAAAAATGCAACTTATGCAACTTTATGCAACTTATCGTCGGACTTGTGCAAATATAAATGAACTATAAATGAACTACTCATCACAAAGACACAATCCAACCATGCTTTTGCAAATGGTAAGGAGGGAAATGCATGGGAGAAAAGAGATTGAAGCTCAAAACTCTATAAACACAACAACCCTGTCACTTATGCAACTATGCAACTATATGCAACTTATGCAACTATATTGCAACAATGCAACTTATGCAACTATGCAACTATATGCAACTTATGCAACTATATGACAATTTCATATGCAACTATATGCAACTATATGCAACTTTATGCAAAAAAGCAACTTATGCAACTATATGCAACTATATGCAACTTTATGCAAAAAAGCAACTTATGCAACTATATGCAACTATATGCAAATATGCAACTTATCCAACTATATGCAACTATGCAACTATGCAACTATATGCAACTTTATGCAACAATGCAACTTATGTAACTATATGCAACTATATGCAACTATATTGCAACAATTCCGTATGCAACTAGGCAACTATATGCAACAATGCAACTTATCATGTTTTTTAGTGACTATATGAAACTATATTGCAACTATGTAACTATATGCAACTTTATGCAACTTATGCAACTATATGCAACTATATTGCAACTATATGCAACTGCAACTATATAGCAACTATATTGCAACAATTTTGTATGCAACTATATGCAACAATGCAACTTATCATGTTTTTTAGTGACAATATGCAACTATATGCAACTTTATGCAACAGTGAAACTTATGCAACTATATGCAACTTTATGCAACAATGCAACTTTTGCAACCATATGCAACTATTTTGAAACTATATGCAACTGTATTGCAACTATATGCAACTATATGCAACTGTGTTGGTACCACAAACGTATATTGGCATGATAACTTATCTTCTTGTTTTAACGAGTGTAGGTACCACCAAATAGGTATTTGTTGGATCTATCTTCCTCGAGTGATGATCAAGATATACTAAGAGAGGTTGAAAGTGAGACGTGTTGTACTAGATCTATCAGTTCTAGATCAACTAGATCTGAAAATCTAAGGAAAAGATTTCGTATACGCATGCAATTTTTTATTGCCAACGGAGGGTCATGTAATTATGATGCTGAGAGAATAGGTGACATTGAGTTTCCCTTGAGGTATAAACATCTAGTGCAATGATGGGCACCTAAGGAGCTACCTGAAGTGGACACAGATTTCTTCATCAGTGGGAGGATGTATCGCATTGCTCCTTCGTCCTTACATGGATTGGGGTTATTTTCCATGGATGGCATAAAGGTCGGCTATGGCACTGTAACTGAATTGATGGAGTATGTTGGACCATTATACAAATACAATCACTGGTTGATGTTGGTCCGATATACGCGAAGTATGCGGAGATACGAAGTTGCCGCAAATTATATACAACTAGTAGATAACAATCAAAATAAAGGGGCAACTATGTATATTGATGGAAGGCCAAAATCTACTGGAAACATTGTGGGATTTATAAATAGTACACGACCAGTGGAAACAACTAAGAAACCGAATTGCATATTTGAGGGACACGAAGGAAATCGTATATTTGTATGTGCAACAAAAACAATAGTTCTAGGTGAAGAGTTGTTGATTGATTACAACTTAAATCGAATAGATGGAGGGTGTGTGGCTATGGGGGTAAATACCTTACATACCATTCAACTCAACCTTTGATCAATCATTGTTACACTTTATCACTACAATATTTCAATTTTTTACTGCATATATTTCATTTTTCATTATTTATTTTATGATATTACTACAATATTTCATTTTTTAAATGTTACAATTACTTTCATAACTCTTGTTGATTAATTTATTGTGTCAACATCTATCCAGGGTGACCGTGAGATATCACAGACTACATCTTTCCAGGGTGACCATGGAAAGGCTCCCACTATGCCTCAGCAGGTAAATGTTAAATACAGTAACAAGTTATGACTACAACAACTAAATTTTAGAAATTTCATTATTATTATTTTTCTGATATTACTGCAATATTCCATTTTTTTAATGTTACAGGTGAATTTCATAACTTTTGTTGATTGATTTATTGTGTCAACTTCTGTCCAAGGTGTCTATGGTAGAAAATCACCTGCTACATCTGTCCAGGGTGACCGTGGAAAGGCACCCGCTATGCCTCAACAGGTAAATGTTAAATATAATAACAAGTTATGACTTCAACAATTAAATTTCTAAAATTTCATTATTTTTTTTTTTCTGATATTACTGCAATATTTCATTTTTTTAATGTTATAGGTGAATTTC
The DNA here is from genome assembly GCA_900067695.1 of Picea abies. Classification (NCBI taxonomy): domain Eukaryota; kingdom Viridiplantae; phylum Streptophyta; class Pinopsida; order Pinales; family Pinaceae; genus Picea; species Picea abies. Next base: position 7,246 of record CBVK0100099442.1, on the reverse strand, counting down.
ATAACTTTTGTTGATTGATTTATTGTGTCAACATCTTTCCAGGGTGACCATGGTAGAAACTCACCCGCTACATCTGTCCAGGGTGACCGTGGAAAGGCACCCACTGTGCCTCACCAGGTAAATGTTAAATACATTAACAACTTATGACTACAACAACTGAATTTTTGAAATTTCATTATTTTTTTTTTTTGATATTACTCCAATATCTCATTTTTTAAATGTTACAGGTGAATTTCATAACTTTTGTTGATTGATTTATTGTGTCAACTTCTGTCTAGAGTGACTATGTCCGAAAATCACTTGCTACATCTGTCCAGGGTGACCGTGGAAAGACACCCATTGTGCCTCAACAGGTAAATGTTAAATATAGTAATAAATTATGACTACAATAACTAAATTTCTCAAATGTTAAAGTTCATCTCATTAATTTTATTCATCAATGTATTGTGGCATGGTCAACATGGGAAGGCTCCTACTGAGGATATTGATGAGGACGCAATATTTTATTCCACTAACCCAATGACAAATGTAACGAAGGCCTTGAAGAAGGATAACATAGAAAATCTAGGTTTGCTTAGCAAAACACCCCTGACACAGGAGGACAGGGCAAGAATTGTAGAGCTACGAAATACAATAACTAATTTTTGGGTAAGTGGCATCTTCACATATTTTTATCAGCTATGACAATTTCATATCCGTTTTTTATTTTCTATTTTCTATATGATCTGATAAAGTAAAGTTTTCTGTTTGTAGGATTTTTTAAACCCCATGCGTCGGGAACCTACAGATCCTGCAACTGCTATAGGTAGAAGTGATGGTCCAATGCAAAAACAATGTCGACATAGAAAAGTGCAAGTGAGGATTTTTGAGCCTCCTGAGGTTCCCCTCGAATCCATTGATGAGTGCAATGATTTTGACCAGCATGACATGCCAGAGCATGATCAACTGGAGCCTAGGACTTCACATGAATCCAGAGAGGAACATATTGTAGATGGAGAGGAAACTATTCTACATGGAGTAGAATGAATTAAAAGCACCAGATCACTAGATGTCACCTTTCTGGTGGATGACGCATGTGTTCCAATCAAGATTCAGAAGATTGCACGTAATTTTTAATTAATTGATTCATTTTTTTCATGAAATTGAAACAGACATTTGTTGATATTATTATAAATTAATGGATAACACGTTTATGTAGGAAACAATGTTTTCTATAGAAACTTAAATGACAAAGCATTGAAGCTGTTTGGCCCCACCATCCGCACATGGTGGAATGGCCAAGATAGAAAAAAGAAAGATGATTTAATAGACCACATGGTATAATTGTTCAACAACACTTTCAACAAGAAGGTGGCTACAAAGTTAGTCGACGAGAATTTAAAATATACCAGGGCCCAGTATAGAGAGAAATTGCAATTAGACCTCAAGCATGAGCACCCTCCCATGGTTCTAGAGAAAGAGTGGAAGGCCCTGATAGAGGATGCAAAGGATAAATTGTTTAAAAAACAAGGAAGACATCCACGAGCTGTCCAAGCAAGGTATAACACATGTCATATTATCAGTGAAATATGATCATTTATATTTTTCTTTCCTATTTTAAATAACAAATCCGATATCTAATGTTTTTCAAAAATTCCATATGTAGGCTACCAGACACCTCCAAAGAAACCAAGGCCCAAGTGGAAAAACACGAGCAACATAAAGTAGGCCAGGGTGGCTATGGAGAACTAAAAGCCCAAATTTTAATATTTAAATGATTAATTGTGGTTAATATTTATTTAACAATAGCGAACAAATATATGTTTTTGTTATTGGTAGTTTTAATGGTGTTATGCATTGCAGTTAAATATGTTCAACACTACTGCCACCGAGGAAGACCTAAATCTTGGTTACAAGTGTTAGCGCTCTGTAAATTTCCAAGAGGTTGTTAGGAGGAAGAAATCTACAAGAGGTAACTTTATCCAACCGCTTTCGAAGCTGGGATCTAACCCTTCCAACTTCAGAGAGGGATCTCTCTATATGATTTAGCTATGTTTCAAATTTTAAATATTAGGCTAGGTAAATAAATAGGTTGGTTTTGTTGTCGTAGTGTTTGTCGAGTTGGTTGAGACAGTCTACACATCCATTGGGCTATGGGGTCCGTGTCTTGAATAAAATATGAAATCCAAACCAAAAACGCAAAGGAAAACTTTCACAGGGCGAGATAATATAATCATTGGATTCTTCGATAGTATAAATGGGGTATAGCAAAAAAGACGAGAAATATAATTTCAACAAAGAAGTAGTTGAGAATTTCTTTATTGAAAAAACCAGAAGATAAAACACTAAAATCTTTTGAGTCAGAAACAGGGTATACGAGATAAATCCTACAACATTCGTTACTTCTAAAGATTAGATTTAGAAAATAGTATGATAACAAAGCGAGAATAACATTCGACTTAGAGAGAAAAACATCACCAGTGAATACATGCAAGAATCCTGTAAAAGTGCCTCTTTGTATTAATGGAAGATCTCTTCAAAAATATTACAATCTAATAGCTTCAGGGTGTGAAGATTGACAACCCTCAATACTTCGAAAGATGAAGTATTTATAACTCAAAATTACAAATGATCCTGTCATTAGTGACCAGGACGTGATAAATCTATTTTTAGCCTAACTAACTTAACAAATTTCATAAATCTAGGGACTGCTTGATGATGTGGTGTAACAGCATGTTGATTTCTGGGTGGGTTGTTGATGAAGCCTCTACACGACCTCATCTGACTGGACAAATGACTGGGCACATACAACTAATTTGCTATTCGATCAGATCACACAGTTCCTCCCATTGAAGATGACTAGGCATGTTGACTTTGAGTAGCCTTTGATACACTTCGTCCATTTCTGTGTACTTGGTGAAGGTAGGTTTGGTGACGAAGATATATCGAATCTCATGTTGAATAATGATGTCCCACTGAAGTGCATCTAGAAATGCCTTGCCAGTGATGCTGCCTTGAATTCCTGCGAACTTTGAATTATCCTTAGCCACATTGGCCAATCTCTTCTTGTAGTCTGGGAGTGTCATCAATTTGTCATTGATTACCTTCAGACTAGGAAGACCTTTCTTTTGTAGAGCGTCAATCTTACTAAAAAATATTTGTACCCCTAGGTCCATGGCCTGAACCTTTTCTTCTAGCTTGAGCATTAATCCTCTCTTGGTCAAAACTCTTTTGACCTCAAGGATGGTCTGTTAAGAACCAAACATCAATATAGCATAGAAAAACCTCAGGAAAATTACTCAATGCCTTGAAAAAGAGATAATTTCAGATAATAAGCCTCTTCGAGGGGGCAACCTTCTTTTACCCCACTTAAAATGTTCAATTCCCAGATGATTCAAAATGAAAATGTCTCCTTGGTATATATAGGAGACTAGGAGTTACAACTAATGGCCTAAAGCCGACATAAATAAAATAAAATTACTAATCTAATATGCCCTAATTAAGGGTTAATGAGCAAGCCGACATAAATAAAATAACATTACTAATCTAATATGCGCCAATTAAGAGTTAATGAGCCAATATTAGGGCTTAACATGGTCTCTGTTCTGTCTTCAATTTTCAGCTCTTCCAGCTCCTCCCTAGTCTTACAATTTAGGAACTTGATGATCTCGTTTGCCTGTGTTGGCATCTCTCCCAGTTTTGATCTAATCTTCTCAATGGCCTATTTGCTTCTTTGCACCAATTCATTCTGCTCAAACATGATCTATATCATGGGCCATATCTCATTCATGGACTTGGTGATGTCTGTCCATACACTTTCTTTAACCTCGACCAAAGTTTTTCCTGCCATTGTTTGCTTCTAGAGTTGTTGTAACTCTTGTTTGAGCTGATCTGTCACCTGCTTTTCCTTGGATAGGCTGATCTGAAAGGAAGATTTGAGTTCCTGAAGGTTCTCAATCTCCTTTTTGAGCCTGCTGGTCTCTATTTCCTGTAGGTTCATCTTTTCCATAGGCTTAGCCAGGTCGACTATCTTCTCCAGGGATGTCAATGGAGTTGTGGATGGGACTTCTGTTACTGATACTGTGCTCACTCCCAAAATTGGAATGGCACTCAATGGAATGAATTCCATTGGCTTCAGTTGTTCTTTCTCTTTTACCAGCTTTTCCATCTCAGCTTCCATTTCCTTAAGTTGTGCATTCTACTCCATGAGTAATTTGAGCATTTCATCTTTCTCTCCTTCTTTCTTTGCTATATCCTTCGCCTGTGAATCTTCTATTGGCGGCAGTTTTAGTTGCTTTCTTAAGGAGGCTATGTCAGCATTTTTCTTCTTAATCATCTCCTTAGCTGCTTTAACATTCGAAGGATCGTAGCCGATATTGAGGACTAGTTCCTCCAAAGTCTTGATTCTGTTGTCTTTGGCAAAAGATGATATCTTCTCCAAATTCAGTTGTGTTTGAACATTGTTCAGGGACACTTGCAATTTGGACGCAGTAGTGGAAGCATGCGCCAGAGTATAAAAAACCATTTCCCCTGTCTGCTTGTGCAGATCCATCTGATCAGCCGGATGCACATCCTTCGTCTGGAATTCGAAGGTGGCCCTTTTGTAATCAGTGATCACCTTTGGATTTGGCACCTGTGCCTAGAGGAATGCCATATGCATTCTTCCCTTCTTGGTGTCGAATGCCAATAGTAGCCTATGTTGTGTAGTCGACGTCTGCTTCCAGAACTGGGCGCAAGTGTTGTTGGTTAGGGTCTGGTTTCTTTTCTTGATCAGCTCATATTTTTCAAAGATACTCAGCTTCGGCCCTACCTTTCCTGGTTGGGTGGTCGATGGAGAATCTGCAGATTTCTTCGACAATGTTGAGGTTATGACACACTGGAGGCTTGCACCGAGGGGTGGTCTATCAACCTTGGTCACTGTAGTAGACGGGGTTTCTTTTTCCCCAGTCGAGATAGGAACTGAAATGGTCTTAGGCCTCTTGGTATGTAGCTAGAATTATTCTGATGATACCTCAGTGACAGGCGGAGATAAATCCTGCCTAGGCCTTTTCTCTTTCGGGACCTGTGGCATGGTGGTTTGTGATACAGTGGCTGGGGGATCCTGCTGTTCTACTTCGACCAATGTGTTAGGCTCCCATATTGTCTGGTTTGCAAATTTCTCGACTTCTGGCCTAGCTTCGTGGGTGTATGGGATGTTCTTGTTTTTCACTTTCATCTCAGAAATAATCCCACAAGGATCGTAATTCCATGGGAAACTCATGAAGAACTTCATTTCCTTCAACAGCTTGTCTGCTTCTTCTCCAGCACCACAATTGTTGTAGATGAAAGAGCCAATCTGCCCTTTGATTCTGAGCTGTTTCTTTTTCTTTAGTGACACAAAATGGATATCATCAGAATTTATCATCTGCCTTATATATTCAAAAGCAAAAATTCTGACAGGCAGGTACTTGGGCAGCTTATACGGTGCCAACTCGCACCCGTATACTCTGATCTCAGTGTGATTTTGGTAAAAATACCAATCAGCTGTCTTTTTGTGATCCGAGAGATGCAGGACCCTCTGAACTTCATCATTTATTTGAGGCTCATGCCTGTTGCTAAGCATACTTACCACTGGGTGGTAGAGTTGATATGTGAACTCCTTGAAATTGAACTCTGTGGAGTTAAGCTTGAGCAAGGAGGTCCATGCGGTCACTGCCTGGGGTCTACCATCTCCATCCATCTTCTGCATGGAAAAAATGAATTTGTTTGCTTGGAAGAAGACGAACAAATACACTAGTATGGACAAGTACCAGAACATGCCTTCCGTGGCGAAATTGACAAACTGTTCGTGAATATTGTTCGCCAGGAATGTGCTGAAGTCGAACTGGGTGGTGGGCTTCACATCGGTAGAGAAGATGGATAAAAATACTAGAATGGGTTCATCTACCCACTGATCTGAATAATATCCTAACAAGGCACAAAGGGATGAGATGATCTGGTTTTCTTTAGTCGAGAACATGGAAGAAGGATAAGGAGGATTTGTGGAGGGAAATTGAGTGGATGGGGGGAGGAAAAGCTCAAACATTTGAGCTCTTTGGGGGAAGGTCATTTTCTGGTATAATTATGTAAGAATTTCTAGGTTGAAGGGTGATGCAGAGTCGGCTTGGGGGATTTGCATCATTTGGTCGATGGATTTGGGAGTGATGAAGAACATAATTTCTCCAGACGAGGAAACGACGACTCGTTGCTTGGGAATGTAGTGGGCTTGGCACTTGAGGGCAAACTCTAGGAAAGGGTGAATCTGAGGGAAGAGATAAAGGGGTAAGTTGGACTCCCAGAGTCCAATTTTGTCACTCTGGTCCAAGAAAACCTCCTTGAGACACGACTGAAGGTCTGCGAAATCAAAATCGCACTTTGTATCTGTGATTAAGCGGTCTTTGTCAACCAGTGGGATCCTGTCTAGGTCGACAGGAGGCGGGAGAAATAGATTCTCCTCTCCTTCTTCTTGTTTTGACTTTGGTTCCATTACTGCAATAGTACCAGCAATAAAAACAAAGTTAGCGGGGATGACTGTGGATGGGGGAAACTGATTATGACGGAGGAGAAAATGGTGTAAATTTCTCTGGTGCGATGAGTGGGTGAATGGTGAAAATAGGAAGAGTGAGGTTAGTTTTGAGTAAACGGTTGTCCGTTGGGCGCAGGAGACAGGTCAGCTGGTTAACGGATAGGTCATCCAGTAATAAATGGCCAACGGATCACTTAGAGTGTGAGATGGCAGGTGACGGTGACTGAGGGATACAGATGAGTGATGTGGTGGCTACCGATTGGGGTAAAGGTCATGGTGAGGGGGTTTGCACAAACGAATGGGGGGGAAGGGCTGACAGAAGTTATGGGACGTGACTATTTTGGGAAAGGTAGATGATGACATCAGGAGGTGACGAAGGTATGTCAGACAGTAGGAGGCGATGGGACTCGGGATCGATAGATCGATGCCACGTATAGAAAGGGGCCCACCAGAGAAAAGATCCCATTCTGGACCCCCCCCCACCCTCAGTTAAAGGCAAATCAGTTAGGGGGGTCCGAAAAACATCTTGATCCATTGATTTGTGTGCTTGCTTCTGGGCCGTAGATCTATGCGCGCTGTTTATCCCACATTCCGGACCCCCCCTCTCCATTAAAGGCAGAACGGATGGGGGGGTCCAGAATATAATGTTGACCATAGATCTACGTGCTTAAATCCGAGCCATCCAGATGCATGTGGGTCTTATTAGTAATTTCGGACCCCCCC
>CBVK0100099441.1:232-25200 GCA_900067695.1 Picea abies | reverse complement strand
ATAATGACATGATTAATCCGCAATGGGGATTTAATCCAATTACAAAATAATAATAAGAATGCTCTTCGCAGTTACATTATTTCAACAATTATATCCCTTGATCAACAAACTGCAAAACTTTAAAATATGGTTGATTATAATTCCCTTGGATTTGATGGGTTTTCATATGAAATTTACAAGGCCACTTGGGATTATTTTGAGCTCAACCTTTTACAATTTTATAATGGAGCACTATGCAATTACTCCTTGGGGATAAGAATCAACCAAGGACTTATAAAATTCATATCCAAAGCAAGATATCTAGATGTTATCATGAATTGGTGAACTCTTACTCTACTCAGAACTTCATACAAAATCCTAGCTAAACCTCTAGCCCTACGATTGAGGCATATACTTCCCAAGATTATTCAACTTAAGAAAACTAGCAAACAAGGATCTATACATTCTTGATAATGTCATTGTAGTCTCAAAAAGAATGGAATGGACTCAAACTTCATGTCTCAATGCTTGCTCATTAAAATTGAAGTAGAAATCCTATGACAAATTCAAGTGGTCCTTCATTTTGGCTATGCTTAAATTTCTTGGGTGGGGAAATATTTTCTCTCGTACACTGAAACCCTCTTTATAGATGTTTCCGCATGCCCTTTTATTAATCATTGTAAATAAGAGGAAATTGGGTTGCCAGGTCCATTAGACAAGTATGTCCCTTAGCCCCATCCCTTTATGTTATGGTTGTTGAGGTGCTCTGGTATTTTTACTCAATTCCAAAGTTAGTCTAGGTCCACATTTGAGGGATTAATCTCCCTAAGTTAGCGTCCAATTAGTTAACGTGTGTTTTGGCGATGAATCCTTCTTGACTATCTCAAAAGATCAATAATTGTGGACTCGTACCATGTAATTCTTAACTATTTTCTATATTACCTCATATTCAAGTATAAAATGGGCCAAGGCTCAGTACTACAAGCAAATCCAATTCCTAGTGCCTTAGTGGTTGTCATATCAAAATTGGACCTAGATTCAATAAGGCTAAATCTTTAAATTAATAGGTATCGTGTTTACCTTCCAGGGCTCTCTTAAGGAACTATGGAAAGTGGTGGTGCAATGGGTGGAGAAGAAGATAGATAAATGGATCACTAAACTAATGGCGTTGGTATCCAAATTTCAAATATGTACAAAAGTGTTGGAAACTACCCATGTTAATTACTCTTCTTGTTGAGTCCTATCAAAAGCAACCTATGGACACCCTAAAAAGGCTCTTCACAACTTTGTGTGGGATAAACTTGATAAAAGACTAGGTTTTCACCTAGCTAGTTGGGAATTTTGTTATACCCCACAAGAATTTGGGGGGTTCAGTATCGTTAGATCATGGGTTCAAAGTTGGGAACTCTGTTCCAAGTGGGTGATTCAGAGTATTGAAGGCAAAGAGACCTAGAAAGTGTTTATTTGGTACCATATTAAGCAAGGCATATCACCAAGGAAAATGATAGGGAAATAGATCTATCTTCATATTATCTTGGTAACCACCTCTTAGGTCAAAATTCCAAGCACTTTTGTTGTCAATAGTATTTAGAGGGAATATGAAACACTCAAATCCTTCCTTGCATGGAAAAAAACCTCCTTTGAAAAACTTGCCTCTCTTTTAATGGTCATTGCTTATGGTGGTCGCCTTTGATTTTTTTTGTAGGAAATCCACTATCCAAATCCTTCTTGTTCTAGACCCTGAGGCTCTTTTAGTGATACATTCACTTGGCCAATGCTTATTTGATGGCCTACCTAGAGATTGGATCCTATTGGTTGAGCTCAAAATGAAGTTTTCACTAGTCCATACTAATAAAATTGTTATGGACCACATCAAGGGGCTCATCCCCAATGACTTGATACCAAAATTTACCCTTCTATCACCTCATGCCTAGTGGTGAGACTAGAAATGAGGTGTGATCGTCAATTTTCTCAAGTACAATCCAACCATGGGATACAAGTGGCTTTGCTCCAAGCCCTTACTCAAAGTTCGACTTCAATCTAAGTAAAAGATGTAGTTATTTCACTTAAAGAACATATATAAACCAATTGTTGAACCAAAAAAAAATTATTGTCTCGCTCTTAGTGGTGGGAGGTATTTTGTGGATATAAGTCTCACTTACTTGGGAGTGAAAAACCCATTTTTTCCATACTGTGGGCATGCAAAAACCTTGAAGCACGTTTTATGGTTCTATCCCTTTTCGTGGAATGTCTAGACCTAGGTAGAGTCTATTTGTTAGTATTATTTACCTGCTTCATTTACTTTCCATGTTTCCTTGCTATGTAACCCCCTAACATGGGCCTTTGAATTTCAAGTTGCTTGGATTCTCTTCCAAATTGAATCCCCCTTTTGGATCTAGGAAAAATGAAATGATACTTTATGTAATATTTTTCTATCATCACATTAGTTATCTGAGTATGATGCAACATTGGTGTATGCTAATTTTCTATTGGAAATTATTATATAGTACCAAAAACTACAACTATAGGTGGAGCATCTCCAATGCCTTTTTAAATATGGTCATGAGACTCCATGTACGATGAGTAGAGTGCCTTCAAGCCTTGATAGTATGTTTGGCCTACTTGGCCCGTAAGGGTTGCCTTCTGACCATGGTTCCATTAGGTTGAACCACAATAAGCACCACCATAGGTTTGGATGACAAGTTCAAGAGCAATGAGAGTAGTTTATGGTGGTCTCCTTTGATTTTTTTTGTAGGAAATCCACTATCCAAATCCTTCTTGTTCTAGACCCTTAGGCTCTTTTAGTGATGCATTCACTTGGCCAATGCTTATTTGATGGCCTACCTAGATATTGGATCCTATTGGTTGAGCTCAAAATGAAGTTTTCACTAGTCCATACTAATAAAATTGTTATGGACCGCATCAAGGGGCTCATCCCCAATGACTTGATACTAAAAAATACCCTTCTAGCACCCCATGCCTAGTGGTGAGACTAGAAATGGGGTGTGATCGCCAATTTTCTCAAGTACAATCCAACCATGGGATATGAGTGGCTTTTCTCCAAGCCCTTACTCAAAGGTCGACTTCAATCTAAGTAAAAGATGTAGTTATTTCACTTAAACAACATATATAAACCAATTGTTGAACCAAAAAAAGATTTATTGTCTTGCTCTTAGTGGTGGGAGGTATTTTGTGGATATAAGTCTCACTTACTGGGGAGTGAAAAGCCCATTTTTTCCATAGTGTGGGCATGCAAAAACCTTGAAGCACATTTTATGGTCCTATCCCTTTGCGTGGAATGTCTAGACCTAGGTAGAGTCTATTTGTTAGTAGTATTTACCTGCTTCATTTACTTTGCATGTTGCCTTGCTATGTAAACCCCTAACATGGGCCTTTGAATTTCAAGTTGATTGGATGCTCTTCCAAATTGAATCCCCCTTTTGGCTCTAGGAAAAATGAAAGGATACTTTATGTAATATTGTTCTATCATCACATTAGTTATCTGAGTATGATGCAACATTGGTGTATGCTAATTTGCTATTGGAAATTATTATATAGTACCAAAAACTACAACTATAGGTGGAGCATCTCCAACGCCTTGTTAAATATGGTCATGAGACTCCATGTACAATGAGTAGAGTGCCTTCAAGCCTTGATAGTAAGTTTGGCCTACTTGGCCCGTAAGGGTTGCCTTCTCACCATGGTTTCATTGGGTTGAACCACAATAAGCACCACCATAGGGTTGGATGATAAGTTCAAGAGCAATGAGAGTACATGCATAGTCTATTTGTTGGATCCATGCATTATGACAAATAATTTCCAACTATGACAATTATTATCTCAAAGAGACCCAAGCCCCCAGAGCCACATGTTGATGGGTGGGGCACCTTGATTATTGATGTTGATACTCTTGTAACTAGATGGGGTAAGGCCCCAAGTCACCATGAGAAACTTCCTATTGTGTTTGGTTGGATCATAGATTAGTTATTTCTACTAGGCATAGGCCCTACATTTTAATTTTTTGTATGTCTGTTATTGAGACTTCATGAGGAGGGGTGTTTTTGGCTTAAGTGAGGTCTGTTTTTTGTGATTTTGGATCTATTAGTTGAGTTTGTGGTGGTTTCTTTCCCTTTTTGAATTAAATCGTGTACATATTTTTTCCCTAATAGAATTTAAAGGAAGCTTTAATTAAAAGAAATACAAAATGTATTATATTTAGAAAACAAATAGGTGTATAAGAAAAAAACATGTTGTATCCCATTTATGACATAGGGTACATATCTAAATATTCAAGGTTTGTGTATTCCATAAAAAAAAAAATATCATATATAAATGACATGATAAAGCAAGGTATGAAGTTGGGATTAAGGTTTTTAAGTTAGAATTTTTTGGCTATCACAAGGCAAGGAGGTATGTTAGGGATTATGGCATGATTTGGTCAACCATGAGATGGAAGTTTTTCTCTGAATTTTGATGGAAGATCTTATAAAGAATCCTTGAATCCCCTGACCTATTCATCATAGGTATGGATGGGAGGTGGAAATGGTTTTACTAAAGAGTGGGACCCTTTAGATATAACATTTAATGTTGAAAAGGTGGCCCACAATCTGATTCTACAAATCCATTTAATCTCGGTGAGAGACTGACCTCTTCATCATCAGTAAGGATGGGATGTGGAAATGGTTTTAGTAAAGAGTGGTATCCTTTAGAGATAATATTTAATGTTGAAAAGGTGTCCCACAATATGATTTTACAAATCCATTTAGTCCTAGTGAGAGAAAATGATTGCATATAAAATAAAAAGGTCTTGGTCTATTGCTTCAATGGATTTTGGCCGTATACTATTGTGTTCATGCCTTGCGTGCATAGTAGGTGGGAAGGTCATATCAAGGTAAGATTTTGTGAGAGAACCTTGTTTAGAGTGTTGTTTGTGGAAGAATATTCTATGAAAAATATTTTAGGGAAGAGAGAGGCTCTTTCTAATTCTTTAGACCCATATTTCAACCCAATAATTATGACAATCACCCAAACTCATGTTTGGGTAAGGCTCATTATGAGTATTCCTGTGCATTTTTGGAAAAGGACAAGTTTTTCTATTAATGGACATTTTCTATAATGGTAGTTAAGAGGATGATGGGAGTTTCTCCTTTACAAGGGTTTGTGTTCATAAAGATTTGACTAAGGGACTTCTAGTGGGATAATACTAGATAGGGAGTGAAACCAATGAATTTAAGAGTTATACTATATGAAAAAACTTCTTTTAGTTGTAAACTACATAGAGTAATGAATCACTTAATGGTAACTTGTTCAATGCATTTTTGAGATGAAGGCCTTCCTAAAGACAAGATCATTCTAGTGCTCAAGAAACTAGAGGTGGAAAAAGAAGTTCAGGACTAGTTCTAAATTAGTTCTAAATTGTGAAGAGAAGAAAGAATAAAAAGCCTAGTTAGGGAAGCTCTTGACATAATTCAAATTCTTGAAATGTATCGGTATAAAAGAAATTGTAATGAAGAATATAAATATCTAAGGAATATCATTTCTATTTCAAATTAGGTTACTTATGAACTTTTACCATTGAAGGGCCCTCATAAACGTGTTACTTATTTCAAATTGAGTTACATATGAACCTTTATCTCCAAAACAAGACCTTAAGATTTCATTGAGTGACTACAATAAGGATTACTCCCTTTCAAAGGATAACCCTTGAGAGCATTTCTATTTGATGGATGATTCATCTACTTTAAATGGATTGGAAATGAAGATATGTTCAAATTAAGCATGAAATAAAAGTGTTACAAAAGAGCCGCATGAATCTATGTCCAAGAAAGGGTAAGTGTTAATCACTTCAAGTTTCATTGCACAAAATGTTGGACCTAAATTTAGTCATCAATTCCTGGTATTTATGGTGATTTTAGTGTCATTACAACATTTGATAACCATGATAAAATGGATGTAATGGTCACACTAGTTTTGGTGCAAGGGAATAGGATTAGTACTAGTCATGTTTAATTCGAATAGGATTAGTACTAGTCATGTTTAATTCGTGGTATTTTTGGTGATTTTAGTGTCATTACAACATTTGATAACTATGATAAAATGGATGTAATGGTCACACTAGTTTTAGGATTAGTACTAGTCATGTTTAATCATTAGTAGTGTACTTTTTAGTCATGTCCTTTAGAGGGTTTGTTGTGCTATTTGGTTAGTACATGGAATATGATGATATAGTAATTTTGGTATTATTTGGATAAAAAGTTTACCTCATTTACTATTTATGGATCATAAGGAAATACTTTACTATCTATGGATCAAGAGGAAATACTGAAAAAAATTTCAGTAAAGTTTTCTTTGAAATATGATTGAGTTTCAATGTTTGTTATTATCTAAATGGGAAGAGATATCTGATAATTCTCTCAAACAACATTGTCACTCACTAGCTCTTTCAGATCTCAACTACCCGGATCGTCTCATTCATGCACTTTGTCACGTCTTCATATGTCCATGTCTGGTCTAACTCCCCTCCATGATCGATGGATCATGATCTTCTCATGTCTGATCTGCAAGCACCATCATAGAATATGGAAGAGTATGGGATGCAGGATAATCGGTCTGATCATGGGACAACTTCCATTTATGTCATGCGAACTCTGGAGGAATAAGTGAAGCTTATCAGAGCATACCACAGACGTGGATGAGCAGGTGAGAGATCTGGGCTACACTAGGAATCAAGAAACCAAATTTCCATCAAACTATGGATCTTTACTGGAACGCCAAAACCATGGTTTCCCACGCTATGCTCCCGAAAGAATAGGATTACAATAAATTTGGGTAGCGGTTGGAGGCTCTCGAGCACCAGAATAAGTTGATGCTCACAATGGCTTCTTGGCTGGTCAAATGCATTGACGAATCCCTCCAGATGACGTGTGATGGAAATGCGATGGCTGGGTTGCTCATATCTCATTTAACTAAAGGGAACGAAGCATGTGTTGGGCCATTTAACTAACAGAGATCAACATACAAGATATACACAGATTCAAACATATATATAAGAGAAATAAAGATTTAAGTGGTAAAACTTTCAGGTGAGGGAAACATCTAAGGGGCAATGACAAAGTATTTTTACGCCGAAAGGAGTACACCTATTGATAATGGGCAGATTTAATAGGGGTTTAGTGCTTAATAAGTTTTCTATGAACAGGATTAAATATGGCTGGAATATTCTTAGTAGTCACACAAAATAAATGGCTGTGATTTCAATCATTAACTTCCTAGCTATTATAAAGACATCAGTTTATGTGTTTACTTTTTTACATTTACCTAATCATATTTAAAAATTACTTTGATAGCTAACTGAAATTAAAATATTAACACCAGATAAATGAAGCCCAACAGTTTATTTGTTAATAGATAATAAAATTTAATATATTCTTTTAAAGATTCATTTCATCTTCTCAGCGTTTCAGCATTCACCAGCAGCTATTTTGCTACTGTGCTAGTTATAAACAGATTAAAAATTTACAACTAATTGATAACTCAAAATAATAATTGACTGATTTTCTTTTAAAAACAATCTATAGGTAAATTCACTACAACCTTACAACCTTGAATGTCAAAAATTCTACAATTGAATGGAAAGTTTCAATGAAAAATTTCATCATTTGCAAGCCCAACATATTTACAAGGAATACATATTTATAGGCGGTGGCTATAATTGTATCTCCCTTTCTCCTTGAAGACGGTGACTATAATTACATCTCCCTTTGAAGGCGGTGGCTATAATTACATCGCCCTTTGTCGTTGATAACTTTCAGCAGTGTGTGCCCCCTCGAGGTGCAGAAACCAACGTACGGTTTTTTATAACCTGTTGAGGTGCATAAATCAACTTACGTTTTTTCTAGGTCACTGTGAAGTATGTGTCTAATTAGAAGGATAAGGACAAGGTTTTAGATTTGTAATATTTTCTAAAGTGGGAAAATTATCATTATTCAGTTTAGCAGTGAGAACAATTGTTATTGGTGGCTATCTGTGACTGCAACTGCATAGTAGGTTGGATATTGTTATTTTTTGATTTATTATCTTTATATATGGAAAACCACTTTATTTGGAATAACTCACTAATCAGTAAAGTAAAGGGGCAGATATTCACTCTTACTAAATGTATGTGGATTTTGGGCTGTTAACTTGTTTGAAAAAGATTAACTCTGGCGGTCAGTAGAGAGGGAGACTGTCACTCTTGCCAAATGTATGTGGATCTTAAGGTCCTAACCTGTCCTAGAAAAAAAACTGACTTTTAATCAAGTATAAACAATTCTACTTGGAATTTATAATATACCCATGACTAATAGATACCTCTAATACCAGGGGTGAACTATTAGCATTTTGGAGTATCTTGTTCTTTGTTCATTATAAACAGATTAAAAGTTTAGAACTAGTTGGTAACTTAATGTAATAATTGATTGATTTTCTTTTAAAAACAATTTACAGGTGAATTCACTAGAGTCTTGGATGTCAAAAATTCTACAGTTGAATGGAAAGTTCCATCATTTGAAAGCCCAACATATTTACAGAGAATACAACAAAAAAGTTGATCAGTTGTCAAAGCAGGCTTTACAACTGGAAGAAAGTGTGATATATTATGCAAAAGGATCAGGAATCCATACAGAGCCTTTTGAAAAAATGAAAATTGTATAACTTTTTTAGTAAAAAAATGAAGTCTAATGCTCTTTTTGTAAACAACCACATTCAAAAAACTGCTTTGCTTTTTGACACTATATTTTTAACAGATTTTGAATATACAAATGATTGTAAATCTGGAAAAAGAACAGTAAATACATTATTAAATATATTATTGACAAAATTATATTTACTAATATAAATACTTTTTTCTATTTAAAAAATATAACTCTAATAGCTGGCAGATCATTTCTTAGAAAGAAGGTTTAATTCTTATTGTTACTTTAAGAATAAACTTTCTGAATTTGTTCTTTACATACCTTGCGCCATGCTTAATATATTAAGAGTATACGCAGCCATATGTGAAAGTCCACAAATTATTAAATAATGTGATCTGAAACCACTTCGAAAAAACATGCATAAATGAGCAAACTACCCAGCATAAAAATCGGCCATTAAATAAAACGCGGATTTGTAAAGTAACGCTTTACTACAGTAGGAAGAGAAAAAATATCATTAATAAAGTAGGATGGGACATGCGAGCAGATTTATTAATGGAGGACAACTATTTTTGCGCGAGCACGTTGATTTAAAAGTTTTGGCACACCGACTAAAGAGCACATTGATTATAAAATGTTTTGACACGTTGATCACAAAAGTTTTGTAAGGGCATATTGATTTTGTTAATTGGATAATAAATTTTTAATAGTTTTTTTTATTGGGTTTAGTTTTAGTAGTTGGTAGGAATAATTGTTATTTTTTTAAGGAGGTTTAATTTTTACAAATGATATGTTGAGTTGTTTTGTTGTTGATTTACCTTGTAGCATGAAGATTCTAGGGTTTACCAATGAAAATAGAGGAAGATAACAACTTCCCTCCTAACCATTACCACTACAACCAATTAACCTTGTATATATCCATACATTTCCCCTTTTAATATTTTTTAGAATGTACAATGAAATTTTGTTTACTTTCTTTCATTTATGATAAATTCAAATTCATCTTAATAAGACCATATGTTTTCTAGTTTCCATTACAATATTTAATAACATTCTAATTTTTAAAATTCAAAATCTTCAAATTACAATATTTAATAACATTTTAATTTTTAAAATTCAAAATCTTCCAAATATCATTAAAATTGCATTTATTTGTATATCACTCTATTTGATGTATCATTTTCTTTTATATATCTGTAATAATTATATTTAATAAAATTTACTCTTTCTAGCTTCCATTTTAATATTCTACATTATTTTAATTAATTAAATTTTAAATTTTCAAAAATATAGTTAAAAAAATTCATAAGAACAATAATCTCAAATTTTGAAATTCCTTAAAGCCAAATTATCTGTTAAATTTCTCTTACCTTGATTCATATATTTTATACCCTTACCTTGTTTTTTTATTCATATATTTTATACTTTACCTTGATTTGATTCATATATGTTACATGATTTCATTTAATAAGATTATAATTTTTCCAGTTTTCATTTCAATATTCAACCAACATATATATATATTTTAGATCTTTACCTTTTTTCTCACACATTTTAGATTTGATTCATATATGTTGTTAGATGATTTCTCTTACCTTGATTCATATATTTTATACCCTTACCTTGATTTTTTGGTTCATATATTTTATACTTTACCTTGATTTGATTCATATATGTTACATGATTTCATTTAATAAGATTATAATTTTTCTAGTTTTCATTTCAATATTCAACCAACATATATTTTAGATCTTTACCTTTTTCTCACACATTTTAGATTTGATTCATATATGTTGTTAGATGATTTCACTTAATAAGATTATAAGTTTTCTAGTTTTCATTTAAATATTCAACCAACAGTTTTAGATCCTTACCTTTTTTCACACATTTTAGATTATTTTAGTTAACAAGATTATAGTTTTCCTTGATTTTTATTTTAATATTCAATCAACATTCTAGTTAAAAAATTTTAAATCTTTGAAATATAATTATAATTTTTATAAAAACAATTATTTCAAAATATTAAAAAAAAATTATTAACTCTTTAACCTAATATATTTGTGATTTTTATTAATAATTATTCATGAAATATTATTAAATTATTAATTATTATTATTGTTAATATTTTGTAAGATTTGAAAATATTTATATATTTAATAAATATAGTAAATTATAATATTCTTGATTAAAAGTTGTTTTATTAAGTAAAAAGTCTCCCACTCTTTTTTTGACATTTTATTTTTCCATCTTTTTTGATATCCCATAAAAAAACGAACTTGTTGTCCTATTAACTTATACACAAATCATATCGTTCTCTTTGCAAAAAACTAAGATTTCTACAATAATTCTACAAAAACAATGAACTAGTCATATATAAAAATAAATTAAATCTAAGAAAATAATGTATGCTCTTGTTTTGTATGGTGATAATACTCTTGAAGTGGTGCAATCATAATGTATGCTCTTGTTTTGTATGGTGATAATACTCTTGAAGTGGTGCAATCTTATAATTATTTAGGCAACCATTTCAATTCTCATTGGAAGTGGAACCACAATGTCAAAAATAAAATAATTCATGGTTGAAAAGCTTATTACAATGTTGAAAACAAATATAGAAATGTTGAGCTTTAAGACTAATGTAATAAAATAATTAATTTACACCACTTTAATTATATTGCCTATTCTCTACAAATGTGAAGTTTAGGCATATCATGAAAATAAGAATCAATTTGAGAAAATACCAAAATATGTAATTTATAATTTTAAAATTAAATACAACACTCTTTACACCATCTTCTTAATTGAAGATGTATGTACTTCTACTTACTATAAATCCATGATTGCAGATTTAAATTATAAACATAAATTGGTGGAGTTCAACAAATATATACTCCATGTTATTGCTTCTCATATGGGCAATAGTCACCATAGGCTTAAAAGAGTCACGGTTAGAGATTCCAAGGCTTACCTTAACAATAAGAAGACAATCAAATGAATAAGATCAACAATATGAAATATTGGATCCTTGTGAAGTTTGATAAAACTTATAATAATAATGAAATCATTAATAAAAATAATTTTAAATATTAGAATTTTTTTATAAAATCTTAATTTGATTTATCAAAATTATTTTTCCAACATTATGAATTTAAATGATAAAATAGATATTGTCAAAAATATAATTTAAACAACATAAAATTATGATTTCATGCAGATTTATATCGTCTAATTCCCCCCAAAAATAGAATAATTAAACAACACTTTATTAGATAATAAATAAAAAAGTTCATGTAAATACTATTACTCAGATTTACATAGGGATCATGATAGGACAGTTCCGTGATCCTTAAGTTAGAAGGATTTGTAGAGCTTTACATTCACTATCCATTAAGTACCCACTGCGGGAAGACGAAAAGAGTTGGAGGCTCCGTAGCCGTGCGACCTGGCTCAAGTGGGGAGACTCAAACACAAAATATTTCCATAAAATTGCTAGTCTCAACAGGAATATGAAGGTAATCTGGTCCATTGAAAACGAAATTGATGGGACCATTCGTGGACAGGCGGCTCTTAAAAGTGAAGCGACCTCTTACTTTGAAAAATTATTATCTTCCAGCAGTGGGCAAAATCTGACGACAAAAGTTACTACAGTCAGTCTTTTTTCTAACTTGGTTTCTGCTTCTGAAGCCACTGAACTGTTTAAGCCTGTTACTCTACTTGAGATAAAGGATATCTTGTTTCTTTTCAAAAAGGAGAGGAGTCCAGGGCCTGATGGTTGGACGACCGATTTCTTTACCCATTTCTTCGATCTTGTTGGCCCGGACCTTCTTTTGATGGTGGAGGACACACAGGTTAAAGGTAAAATTTCTTCTAGTTTAAACTCTACTTTTCTAGTCCTTATTCCTAAAGAAGACTCCCCTGTATCCTTCAACGATTTCAGACCGATCTCCCTCTGCAATCTTGTTTACAAGTTAATCTCCAAGGTCATCGCCAATCGGATTAAGTCGGTTTTGGAAAGGAGTATCTCAGTTGAACAACTTGGGTTCCTAAACAGAAGAAGGATCCAAGACGCCATCGGGGTGGCCCACGAGTGCATTCATAGCATCATACAGAAAAAACAAAAGGCGTTGGTCATGAAACTGGACCTCAAGAAGGATTTTGACAGTATTGACTGGGAATTTCTAAGACTTATCCTTCACTCTGTTGGCTTTGGAATTTTGTTCACTGACTGGATTATGTCTTGCGTCTCAAGTGCCAACTTTGCAGTTTTGATCAATGGGGAGGCGTCTAGATTTTTCAAGAGCGAGAAGGGACTCCGCCAGGGATGCCCTCTATCGGCTTACCTATTTATTTTAGTTATGGAAGGGCTCAGCCTTCTTCTCCAAAAAAGCCTTGCCGAACATCGCATCTCTGGTATTAAGGTCTCAAATCTCATCAGGATTATCCACCTCATGTTTGTGGATGATATTCTTTTAATTTCCAAAGCTGAGATTGCGGAATGGAAGGTGATCATGGACATTCTTCAACTTTTTTGTTCTGCTTCTGGACTGTCCATTAATCCTTTGAAGTCGATGGTCCACTTTTGGGGTCTTTCTGAGACCGAACTCTCTCCTCTAAAAGGCGCCATCCCCTTCTCCTTCACTGATTTAACTTTTGGATTCAAGTATCTGGGTTACCACCTTAAACTGGGAGCTTCCTGAGCATCTGATTGAACTTGGCTGGTGTCTACCTTCGAAAGGAAGATAGGATTCTGGTGCAATAAATGGTTGTCCCTGGCGGGACGTCTTATCCTGGTCAAGACGGTGTTGCAAAGTCTAGCAGTTTTTTGGATGCATCTGGAACGAGTCCCCGCCAAAATTATCACTCTGCTTCGCAGACTCTCCTTCAACTTCCCGTGGAATGATCTTGTAGGAAATCGACGTTTCCACCTTTGCAGCTGGCAGACACTCTCTAGGCCAAAAAGGGCAGGGGGATGGGGACTTAAGAATCTCTCCATTTTCAACACGGCGTTACTGGCTTGCTCATTCTGGAGAGCAGTTTCCATAGACAACATTTGGCAATGGGTTATCAAAGACAAATATTTAGGTGCCAGACCCCTCACCTCTTGGCTCCGTAAGCCGCATTTATTGCAGCAATGGGCATCCCCCTTCTGGAAAGGGCTAGTCTCCTCCTCACAATTTATTCTCCATTGGCTTCGTTGGCATCCTGGAGCGGGCGATGAAATTAAAATTGGCAGAGACAAAATAATTGGTCTTGATGAAAATCCGATCCTCTCCTTACAGCTCAGGTCCCACCTGCTTTCCCTGAACCTGTCCTCTCTTGCACATCTGAAGAAGGTAAACTGTGCCTTTCCTCTGCCGGATCATTGGTTACATAGCAGTGAGCTGGCTCTCGATGGGCCTTTAGCTCTGGAATTCGATTCTTATACGACGACCTTAAGATGCTCGAACCTCTCACTCTCTGACGCTCGAGATGCCCTATCCTGGACTGGGGGAGACGGATCTGGCAAAGTGGTTGCCAAAAATGTCTATGATGCTCTGCTGTCGGAGAGGGAGATCGCGGCACAGCCATCGTGGCTCAGCCGTTTATGGTCCTGGTCGCTCCCACTTAAGCATAAGTTATTCCTTTGGCTTTGTGCTAGTGAAAAACTCCTTACTTGGGAGATGCTTCGCAGAAAAGGTTGGCAGGGCCTGGGTTTTTGTGTGCTTTGTCGCAGTGCCACGGAGGACATCCACCACTTGCTCACTCACTGTATATTTTCCCAATCTATTTGGAAACGTATTCTGCAGCATTTCACCCTTTCCTTCCATTGGACCGGTGCCACCTTTTCTGAGTGTTTCTTCTCCTGGTTCAATGTCCAAGCACCGCCACCTTCGCTGGCTGTCTTTGTTTGCTGGCAGATTTGGATAGAGCGTAATAGGGTCCTTTTCGAGGATGCCTCCCCTTCCCTTCAGGCGGTCTTTTACAGAACGCTGGCCTCTTTTCAGTGGAAGCAGTCTACTGTCAAGTCACTTCCATTAAAAGTGGTGGATACTTTCCTGCCTGAAGGTTACTCGGTGGCCTTTTTTTATGGAGCGGCTTTGTCCTCAGGATCTTGTTGTGGTGCTGGAGGCACCCTCAAATCCCACCCGGAGCGGACGACAAAGTGGTTTTTAAATTGCGATAGGGGTTCGAACACCAAAGCCGAGCTCTTGGGCTTATGGACCACACTTATGATTGCATCTTGTTGGTACCTAAATCATCTACATGTCATAGGAGACTCGAAAGTAATCATCGACTAGATCAATCATAAGAGTAGTCTTCAATCCATCCATGTGGAAGGTTGGAAACAAAAAAACGCAACTGCTGGCTCTCTCCTTCTCCGATATCACCTTCCATCACCTTCCCAGATCCTTCAATTCAGAGGCAGATGCACTTTCTAAGCGTGCTCTAAAACAAGTGATCAACAGACTTACAATCTTCCACTGTGACAGAGAACTGGAGAGTCCGACTTCCTCCTTCAATCTCTTTGAGCTCTAACGCCTTATTCGCCTTTCTTGAGACAAGTTCAGTGAGCACCGGTTGCTGTTTTTCGATTCTGCCTGTTCGTGTGGTGATGGTGGCTGTCATCCATTGATGAGCCAATAGTTTTTCTTTTGGTTTCGTTGTCTGAGCTCGAGATGAGTCGGTGGTTACATTATCTGGGATACCTGTTACATGCTATTTGACTGATATTCGCCCTCCCATTTTGTTTCCTGGCAATATTGTATTTTCTGTTATGACCCTGTCCGATCTGTTTATTGAACGGAGCTGTCTATGGTTTGCATTCAGTGAATTGTAAATGATTTTATATCACTCATAAAGTTGAGATAATTTCTTTCGGGAAAAAAAGTACCCAATACGATGTGTGGATTCACGCACTATACCTTTGGAAATCCATACGCTTATGCCCACTCATATTCTTGCAATGATTTTGTTGAATCTCAAGCAAATTGTAAAAACAAAGGTTGTTGATTGTTTGATTGGGATATTGATTTATTTCACAAATCTTGTGATTATTCTAACATTAACCACCATTGCTAACCTAAATCCTCTTCGTTTGATGTATGAGACATAACCATTGCCTTGGCTTACGAGATTTACAAACGGATTTTCTAGAAAATTATCATTTGAAAAATTTGTCCATTGATTTTGGCTATCCCAATATGCATGTGTGTGTTGTAGCATTTTAAAATGGCAATCACATCCTTGTAGTTACAGTGGAGGGAGAGACCCGGGAGAGACCCTATTATAGGTAAATTTGTTAGTATTTCAATCAATTGTAGATGCAAAGAGTACCTAAGAAGGTTTGGCTATAATTACTCATTTTGTTTATATATATTTACTTCTATGAATTTTAAATTGTGGAAAATCATTGTTTTTTTTTTTATAAGGGTGGCTTATAAGTTTCTCACCTCTCTTATAAGGATTTAATGCAACGGAAAGATGTAACCTTTCTCTATGTGTTCCACTCTACAATTGGTGGTCATGGTGGTACAATCAAATCCCAACTCTAATACCATTTAGATTTCTTCCTTGGAAAAGAGAATCAAGCACAAGCCTCATCTTTTCTATCATGGTCAATTGAAAGAAGTACATCAGGGAGGTCGATGTGAGTTCCTATTAAGGAAAAAGGGTCGTTATTAGAACATAGATCCATACTAGATAGGTAGTCTCAGTTTGTCCCTTGCTCCTATCCTTAGCTTCTTTATGCACGAATTGTTAGTTGTAAGTGCATTCCTTCTATTATGATTGATGGGTGGGAGCACTTGACATAATAGTAATAGGCTAGACAAAAATCAATGGCTGGAGGGAGGGTGGTCAAATCCATCCGTCAAAAATAGATGCTCATGTGTGCCTGCCTACCAGTTGAGTGAGAGAGCTCCCTCTTGCTAGCTTTTGGCCCCTTCATTTTTGGATGATGTGCAAAGTGGCAAGAAGGAAAACAATGTGATAGTTAGGAAACCTCAATTGCATCACATGGAGCCAAAGTTAGTGGCCTAGTTCGTGTTGGCACTAATGTTAGACCCTAGGTTTGGTGTGTAGACCAACAATATTCTATTAGCATTAACATTTTAAATATCCTAAAGAGAAGTACGGTCTTACCTGAGATACTAATAGAATCACAAAGACATATGCATTACATTAAATAAAATAAAGTATAAATTATGCACACACTATCAATATGTCATTCACAAGATTCATCTAGACATTATAGAGGGGAAACCCTATCACAATCTATTGACAAGGTTGAATGGCCCTATGCAATCAATAGGTATTGTCCCCAAGATCCCAATTATACCTTACATCATTTGGAATAGGAAATCCATCCACTTTATGGCCCAACAACCTTTAGATGGTTTTTATTGGTTTCACTAGTTGTTTTGGTCCATTGTTTAGGTATATGTTTAAATGAAAGAAATGAGATTTTGCTAATCTAATATGAAAAGTGCATAATGATGCCCAAGCTAAAATAACAAAACCAATGAGGTGAACATACAACCTGATATATTACTACTTTAAACCTTTAGTAAAAAGTTAATTAAGAAAATAAAAGTAGTAACTTAAATAACTAGTTGCATTAAAAATATGAAAATGAACAACTATGTACAATACTATGCTTAAGGCTATACACAAACAATTTGTAGATAAATAAAATAAAACAAGTTTCTCATACATGATAAAAGTCTACATTGTAAAAGCAAATGCTTACACTAATCCAAAACTCAATATATTAGCAGAAATGGTTCTACAAATCACACATTTTAGAACTGGAGTCTCTCTCCAAATGGCTTGGTCAACACTGGCTTATCATTCATTAACATTTCATAGAAAAGTATACAAAGACACACAAGGATATGCCTGGGTGACTATTTGTTTTCTCTTCTTTCATATTGGTTTCCCTTATTACTTCATCTTCTTTTCCCCTATAAGGATTCGACTCTTTTCAACTATTTTGACTTTCTACTTGGTTGCTAGTTTTCCATTTTGGAATATTTGAATCATCCTCTACAAGATGACTTCCAATTTGGATTAAGAAAACTTCTTCCCTTTCTCTTGTCCATTTTCTTACAAAGGCCATACATGCCCAAAAAATCAAGCTAAGTGTTTCTCCATGAGAAAAGGTATGTTGATGGAGGGAGGTATGATGTAATACACTAAATTATCATCCTCTCATATGTCTCCATTTTATGAAATGTAGTCTTGATTAGTGCTATGTTCCTAGTAGAAGATTCAATAAACCTCTACATGGTTGCTCTGATATCAAGGAGAGATCTGATATCCTTATCATTGGTGCCACTATAAATTTCTAAATATTTGGACACTTGTTCTTATGGGAAAAAGTCACGCCTAGGTCTAAAAGAAGGGAAGTGATAGTCTTCTATTATTTCTTTATAAGCTTCCATATCTTAGTAGAGCCATTGATCTCACAAGTAATCCCTTTGAGAGAATCATAAGATTCATACTTCTACTATTTTATATTGGACTCTATTTCTTGCAGGGATTGTGCAGTAAAAGTAGGAACCTCGGGAGGAATTTCATCTAGTGCAAATTGCTAATATTTCACTTGGTCGAACTACAATTAGAGTGTTGGTACTCTAGTTCCCATGCTTGGACATATTTCATAACTTCTGGTATGTGTTTCCCTTGAGCCTATAGATTTTGTGCTCTATTATAAAATGTCATCTACACCATGTTTAATTTATTATGTACTATAAGGGTGTAAGGTAACTTTTTAAACCAACTTTCAGACCCGAAACTAGCCTTTCGGACCTGGAGAGGGCTCTCTCGGGAGACTCTGTCTCAATGCAGAATATGGCTTTAAAACTGTGGCTAGCTTTAACACCTTTGAAATAATGGGTTTTGGTTGTATTGGCGCAAGAGAGTAAGACTCTGGGCTATGGAGTCGATTAGAGGAAAACGACAAAAAAAAATGACTCGGTGACTGAACTTGAGAGGATAAAAGCTAAGCGAACAACAATATTCAGTGCAAAATCGTAATGTGTGGTGAGGAGAAAACACAGGAAGTAACTCAGAGCACCACTGTGAATGAATTCAGAGTTAAATTTAGAAGAAAAACATTTTATCTAAATGGCGTGAACAAGGGGCGCTATGAAACGAATCCACAGGTTCAAAATTTCGTTCTGATTTAGACAGAAAAAGATATGAATAAAGAAAACATGAAGTACATACACAAATAAAGGAAAACAATACATACAATTGCTACAATTAAAATCTTTTCATCAAAGCTACAAGACTTTTGCATTAAATTTCGATCGTACTCAAATTCCATACAATAGCTACTGTCTATACTAATTTTTGCCAACCAACCTTGTTTACATGAAAATGATCCCCATATATAGAAAGTTAATGTCACCCTTGGATGCTAGGGTCAAACTACTCCCTCCTAGAATCATGGATCCATTTTCTTTGAAAGAGAACAATAACTTCAACGGATTCACTAAAAATAGAAAACCCGACTTTGCCAAATCATAATCGTAACCGAAATATTTTTTCCAGTCATTGATCATGATAAAAATTTGACCATATGGTTTTGATGAGTCATCATGTGCATTTATGGACACTCTATCACCCTTGCACAACAAGTCTGCTACGCAACAAAAACCTATAGCAAAAAACACAATGGATTGCGCAATGAACTAGGAAAATAGGTGTTAAATATGACACCATATCTCACTGATAAAAACATATTTTCCACAATTGAGAGAGGTTAGACTTAAAACACAGTAAATTCACTTCATTGGATAGATCATAGTAAATCCTGATCTATTAAGCATGGAGAGGGAGTAAAAACTAAAACACTACAAGTGTAAACTTGATGAATATGGCTTTTTATTCTTATTTTTAAAAGACAAGCCTTCAGCCTCCTTTTGAATTTGTGCAGGGGTATTCTACTGTGGCTCTCCTAGGCTTACCAACGAATTGAGGCAGCTTTCATTGGATTTCACTTGCAAAACCAACACACGATTTAACTTCCACTAAAAAAACTTCAAGTATCTATCATGAAAATTCTATTCATAAACTAATTTTTTATTAAGAAACCATCATTTGGCTTTCATGCAATTTGCAAGTTGACCAATACTTTGCTTCTGTTATGGATCTGGGTTACTTGTAAGCGCAACACACATAAATAGGGATGAGAGAGACCAGTGCAAATATCTTCAAGGCTTTGGGGAGGGAAGAAATCTTATAATATAAGGTCTAAACTGCTTAAGGCCTTCTGTATATTTCTCAATACATATATACTTAGTTTTTTATTCCTTTCAATTGAAAGCAATTTCTAAATGTAATTGAAAACGTCCATTGGATCGGTTGTGTCCAAAGCTTATGAAATATTTCTTATCAATGAGGTTAACTTTTCATGAGTGGTTCCTAGGAATAAGCCGAGCTTTCCTTCTTGTTCTTGTAGAGGACATGATTATATAATAATAAATAATATCTTATATATTATTATAACTATAATCATATTTTTGGATATGTATGAAGGTTTCCGTCTTCTTATTTCATTAAAAATATATATGGTTTATTTATGTAAAAAATATATTATCATATTTTCTTAACTAGAAAAATATATTATCATTTTTTCTTAAATGTGTAAAGGTTTCGATTAATAAGACAATTTGTGAAATGTAAGAGAGAAGGGTTTGTTTTGCTATGAACAAAGTTTGTTTCCATAAAAATAATCAATTATGTAAAGGTTGAGTTTCATTTTGAATTGTTTGGGATATT
Source organism: Picea abies (assembly GCA_900067695.1). Taxonomy (NCBI): domain Eukaryota; kingdom Viridiplantae; phylum Streptophyta; class Pinopsida; order Pinales; family Pinaceae; genus Picea; species Picea abies. Next base: position 4,783 of record CBVK0100099441.1, on the reverse strand, counting down.
TTATATAAATTTATTGGTAATATGTAAAAAAATAAAAAAATAAAAAAAAATTTTGATTGATTTATATTTATTTTAATATAAAAAATAAATTTAAATTTTGCATTTTTCTTATATAAGAGAATATAAGATAATAATTATTTTTCAGAAATAAATTATAATTTTTCTTTTATTATAAAAGGAAAATTATATTTTTTTGTGTACTTAAAGCATAATACAAGTAAAAAAGTAAAAGTAAGTATAGGTGCATATTGTATAAAAGTATAAGTACATATTATATTTATAGGATTAAAATTACTTAATTAATGTAAATGTCATTTCCTCTCTTTAAAAAATAATTCTCATTTTTTTTATTTTCTCCTTAAGTTTTCTAAAAATGACACATATGACCAACAAATTGTAAATCAAAAGGTAGGATATCAAGATTCTTAGAGGGAACCAATTATACTTTATTTAAGTTAATAGATTATAAATCAGAAGATAAGATATCAAGATTCTAAGAGGGAACCAATTATACTTTATCTAAATTAGAGGTATGCCTGTTTTGGTAAATCTCAACTATCTTCCTCTAGAAGGAAAACCTAATATCCATGTCTTCTACTCTATCCCCCAAGGAAAGAGTGGATTATCTTATCAACATTTATGGTTGTTTATTTACCTTATTGTCCAACATTGATTCATCCAAAAGATTCCATATTTTTGTTTTTTATTTGGTCCCTTTTTTCTTGGAAGGATGAGCTTGAGTATAGGGACAAACAAATTGAAGATTACCTAGAGTTGACATACTTGACACCTAAATTTTATGTTCTCATAATCCAAGACCTAAGTGCATTAAAAAAATTTCTATTTTAGAATCGGTTTGTCTAGAAGACCCTTACTAAAGTCTATCTCAACATGGATAATATCATATTTGCACAATCTTTCTATAACTCTTTCAAGATCTAATTTTGTGTAAGTGTCCAAAGTATTCCCAATATTCTTAAAAACTAATAAATAGCTTAAATGAAATGACGAATTAGGAAGGCAAAACCAAATTGTTATTCTAGTCACTCATAGAGTTGGGATAAAAAATCTAGGAACCAAGCGGTTATAAAAAGTCTTGAACTTCCCCAAAAGTAGGTACCCTCCTCAAAGATTTTTGATAACCACGATGATCATAAAAGTGAACAATAAAAAACCTTTGGAGTAAAGATGATCTCACAATTCTTTATCCAAGTCAAGTGGATCCATCATCCATTGATACAAAGTTGATGTTGGAGGCCAATACTCATTAAATCTACAAATAACCACATCTTTTCCTAAAGCCTCTCAAGGTGAGTGTCCAACTATTCCATGCTTTGAATTGCTTATTGAGGTCATTCTAACATTCCTTCAACCTATGTGGTCTCTTAACCAAGCTTACAATTTCTCCTTCTAACTCAATGATATGTTTTCTCTACATGAAATTGTCTAGCATCCTAGTTCGACTCTCCCTTTGTTCAGTGTGTAGGTTCACCACCCTGTGATTTATCCTTCCCAACTATTCTATTAGCGTGGAATCAGAGGCCCTATATTGTGCCTATGCCATTTCTATGCTACATTAGTGACCCTTGTCTCTAAAATTTGTATGTTCTTCCTTTGTCACTAACTTCCCTGTATATTTCCTTATGCCATTTATGTGCTCCACTTGTGATCCTTGTCACTAAATTCTTGGTTTGATCTAAAAAATCCCCTTAAACAATGCTTTCAATCCCCTTCTCCTTTTTCCTTGCCTGGGTTTATAGAGCACTTCACAAATATAGCCCGTTGTTATCCATTAAATTCATTCATCTTTCATTTAAATCCACCTTTGTTTGGAAGGGGGTCTTCTTTCCAATTTTACTTGTGTGGGATGTGGTATATTGTGCACTATCAAAATATTCCATGATGTGAGGAGGTTCAATTGACAAGACTTTCCTCTCGAGTATCGAGCATCCAACACATATCAAGAGGTGAGACATTATGTTATATTGTATGGTTAACCTAAACCAACTCAATGGCCATAAAAACCTTTCTATTTAAAAATATATATATGATCCAGGTGGATATCGGTGGCCACCCACCTTTTCCAACTCACTCAAAACAGTTTTCTGGCAATTTTGGCAATTTACTATTTTTAGCAGTTTTTAACTTCAGGGGCCATTTTAAGGGCCTAAATGAAGGTTTTTCTGGATCGAGCTTCTCAATGATGGCCAAAGGCTCTAATTGAGCCCCCAAAATGAATCTCCTCAATGATACCTTTCCAATGGGATATCGTGCGCCTAAAATGGAGATCGTATGCAAAAGTTACAACCCTGAGAAGTTGATGTACTAACTTACCCAAACAGGGCCCACATGACTTTTGGCGCTTCATCTCCTAGGGTTAGGTTTTTGGATGTCTAGGGTTTTTAACATTCTTGTTTATTGTAAAAAGGCCTTCAGATCCTCATTGTAATCATCTTATTGTGAATGAGCGCAACCGTCACATCTCTTCTCAGAGATAAGCCGCCACCATTCCAGCAAGCTTGTTTTCCGCTGCATTTTACAGTTTCAGCTTATTTCCTTATTGAATAGAAAACCATTTTTATTGTATCTCTGTTATTCTGTGTTAAGCATATTTTAATAATCTGTATTCATTTTGTTTAGCTCATAAAATCTGGATCAGTGGTATCAGAGAGGTCTACTCCTTGTCGTCTTAATGCATGTCCCCAACGAGGTCAGGGTACAAAGAATTGGGTCTCGAGCTTGTTTCTCTTGAGGAAAAAATCTCTTGCACACCCAAGTGACCTCTCATGGCAGGAGAAAAAAAATATGACGAGACATGAGATCCTTTCAAAATTTTGCTTGAGGAAGCCCTCACACAATAGAGGAATGAGATGATGGATAGTTTTGCACAAATCCTTCGACGGCTACCAACAGGCGACGCATCTTCCTTGAGTGGAGGCGCCGCCTCCTTCAAGGTACAAATCAACTTCGATATTCCTATATTTGAAGGTCAGATAGACGCAGATGTTGTAGACAAGTGGTTGAATCTACTAGAGGGGTATTTTTCTGTCCATAACTTTTCGAATAGAGAAAATATTACTTTTGCACTCCTCAAAGTCGTTCCCCATGTCAAAGATTGGTGGGAAACTTTCTGTGAGCAAAAGGAAACAGAGGAACCCTAATTATTTACAATCATGACCACTTGGGAATCCTTCAAGGATGCTATTAAGGAACAATACTAGCCTGTCAGAAGTTATGACGATTTGTGTACCAAATGGACCACACTGTAGCAAGAAAGAGACCAAGCAGTGCCAGAGTTCACAAATATCTTCCATACCTTGCGCACCAAGATGGGTATCAAAGATTCAGAGCAACATCTGGTGCTCAAGTATCACGGTGCTCTTCATAGATATATCCAGACCGAAATGGAATTTCTGGACATATCATCCTTGGGAGCGACCTACCAATATGTCATCAAAATAGAGCAGAATCTCAAACAAAAGACGTGGCAATTTTGGCCTAGGAACCCCTCATAGAAAAAGCTAGGAAGGGGAGGCCCCAAACCACGGAACAAAGGACATAGCAAAGATGGACAGTATCAAGACAACCAGTCCAAGATGCAAGTAAAGAAGGACACCAGAAAGACAAATAAAGATACGGGGAAGTGGTGCGACTTCCATAAGATCCCTTGGCATAACATTACTGATTGTCACTCAAAGAAGTCGTTGGTGGCTGAAGTGAAATCCTCTAAATCAGATGCGGGTTCTAACTCTGAGTCAGAACTAGAAGGGGGAAGATAGATCATTGATGTGGAACCCAGTGCCACCATTGCTACCACCAAGCTCCAGCCTGGTGAACCAAACGAGCAAGAAGAAGGCGAGCGCCTCTTCCATTCATAGATATGGGTAAAAGGCACCTTGTTGCACTTCATCATTGATAGCGGTAGCCAGAAAAACCTCATCTCAATAGAGGTCGTCAAGCGGCTGGCCCTGCCGACAACGTCGCACCCACAAACCTACACCATTGGATGGCTCTGCCAAGGAAGCAATATTTGCATCAGCCAACAGTGTCGACTGTCATATGACATCAAGCCCTTCAAAGATGAGGTATTGTGTGATGTTGCTCCTCTCAAAGTTTGTAATGTTTTTTGGGGCCAACCTTATTTATGGAAACGCCATGTTGTATATGAGTCTAGGCCTCGTAGTGTTAAGAACCAAATATCAATATAGCATAGAAAAACCTCAGAATAAGTACTCAACGCCTTGAAAAAGAGAGAAATTCAGATAATAAGCCTCTTCAAGGGGGCAACCTCCTTAAGCCCACATAAATGTACAATTACAAGATGATTCTAAATGAAAATGTCTTCTTGGTATATATAGGAAACTAGGAGGTATAATTACAACTAATGGACTAAATCCGACATAAATAAAATAACATTACTAATGTAATATGCCCCAATTAAGGGGTAATGAGCCATTATTTAGGGCTTAACATGCCCCTCCCCTTGAGACAAGTGTTTTCTGCAACACTTGAGTAACTCTGGATGCTTCTGTATAAAAGACTCATCTTCCC
>CBVK0100099440.1:0-19584 GCA_900067695.1 Picea abies | reverse complement strand
ATCTTTGGAGACGATGAAACTGAGGAGTCGGCCGGATTCGACAGCAAAGATGCATTTATGTGGGTTCAGACGAATACGATAGAAACGACATCGAAGAAAAATTGCCCGCAAGTGACCAATATGATCGGGTCGATTGGATGAATGGGAGGGTAAATCATCGAGGTAAGGTTCTGCGATATGTTTGATGTCATGGAAAGCATATGACATGGCTCACTGGAAAGTAGCACCATCATTTTTAAGGCCAAAAGGTAGCTTTCGGTAAGAGAAAGTTCCCAAAGGGAAGATGAAGGTGGTCTTATGTTGGTCAGTAGGTAAGATTTCGATTTGGTTGTATCCAGAAAATCCATCCATGAAAGAGAAGATTACGCTTCCCGCGCAATTATCGATGATTTGATCGATAAAAGGTGTAGGGTAGTTGTCCTTGGAACAAGCTTTGTTGAGATCACAATAATCTACGCAGACACGGATGGTCCCTTGTTTCTTGGAAACTGGAACGAGGTTAGAGACCCATTCTATTAAAGGGACGGGGTAGATAAAGCAAGATTTTAGGAGGTTTTCAACTTCTACCTTTATAGCTGCCAGTTTCTTGGGGTGAACCGGGCGGAGTTTCTGTTGAACCGGTTTTGCGTCAGGGTAAGTTTTGATTTCGTGTATGATGATGGAAGGGTCAATCCCTGGCATTTCTTCGTAGCTCCATGTGAAGACATCGCGGAATTCCTTGAACAAAGCGGTGTAAGAAACCACTTCATTGGGCGTGCAATTAGCACCAAGATTAATGTTTTCCACGACACCTTCTTTGTCTGAAATGTCAATTGTGATTGTGGTTGAGATGTTACCCATGTTTCCCTCAGAGAAAGTATCTTGGGTGAGGATAGGGGATTGTGGAGCATTGGTAACATCGAGGGGGAAGACAAATTGTATGTCTTGCACTTCTTCCAAAGGCATAAGAAAAGAGGATCGATGGTGGTCTTCATCCCTAGGCAAATCGTCAATGCTAAGCATTTCCATGATAGATTCGTCCGAAGGAAAAATGTGGGAAATGTAATCGACAGCAGATGATAGGGAATTCAACCATGAGGGCATCAAGTAAGTGTCGGGTGCCAGTGAATGTGAAGTGTTCAAAGAGGGAGAGGCGGATTGAATAGCTATGTATGCGGCCTCGGCTGGGCTGAGTGGCATGGTGTCACTGAGTCCATCGAATTCCAAAGGACTAGGTACAATCCAAGGGTCAGATGATTCCAAGGATTGGTAGGGCAAAGTCGAGATCATATTGACGGCGGAAATATGAGGTGTAGTAGGTGGAAGTGGTGTAGGGAAGGTACCCATGAGGCTAGAATCTTTCAATAAGCCAACACCAACGCTTTCATACGTAACTAGGTGATCTCCCAAAAAGGGAATATTGTTGGTGGAAGGGATGCAGGCGTCGGGTGTACAAAAATCAAGTTGATCGATGGTGACAATTTTGCCTTGATGAGGGAATTGTACACATCGAAACACCGACGAGGTGACAGTAGTCATAGCATAGAACCAAATTCTTCCAAGTAATAGGTTGTAATCTAGGGGAGCGTCGACCACTTCGACATCAACGGTAACAGTTTTACCGCCCAATTGAACGGCGAGGGATTGCAATAATCCGTGAGGATGGAAACCTCGTCCATCAAAAGCATGTAACATCGTGGGGGATTTGTTAAGGGTAGGTTATTTCAAACCTTTCCAACAAGATAGAGACATGACACAGGTGTAGGCTCCCTCATCCAAAATGGTTCGATGGATGTGTTGATTATGAACAACAACATCAATTTGGAAAGCTAGTTGGTGGGAGAGTTGTGGCTGATGGTCATCCAGATTAAACGTGATGTAGTTGGATGACTTGGGATCGAAAGCGCCAATAGAAGCTAAGAGCGTCTGACGTTGGTTAGGACAGTGTTTTAAAACTTCCAATGCGGACATGGCACACAGAGCTTGGGCCAAATCTTCTACAATATTGTAGTTTTGGGCGGCTCGTGAATTAGGATTGAAAGTGGATTTCTAGATGGTGCTCTTAGGAGGGTGTAAGATGGAGTCAAAAGAAGGTTTCTCAATCTGAAGTGGCCTGGATGGAGGGCTAACAGACGGAGGATTGACAACATATGGTAAAGGATCTGGCGAAGAACCGTTAGCAGTCTTCGGCTTATCGGGTTTAACTGGTGTGTCGTATGTCACAGAACGAGTGGTTAGATTAACCCCGTTAAACATGTAAATGTGTGCGCTTGTCAATGCTTCATCATGGGGTTGGTTGGAACTGCCCCCCGGCGTGGGGGTTTGTGCAACCAAAGATTGTTGTTGCAGAAAAGGATGAGTGAGCACAGCGGGTTGTGAATTTCCCTTAAAAATTTTAGCCACTTCATCGCGATGTGGGCAGTCTCGAGTGTAGCGATTGTCACTGCAAATGAGACATGGGAATTTCAGTTTTCATTGTGGTTGTTTTCCAGCAGCAGGGGTTTGTGGTTGGGTCTTGGTTTGTTTATTGTTATTGTTCTTCTTTGTTTTGTTTCTCGCTTTCTTCTTTCCCCCGTGTTGTTGTGAAGGGGTTGATTGGACCACATTCACATCAGAGACTTGAGTTTGGGTGGGGGTAGACGAGGGTGCAGTTGAACTGGGGGCAGTCGTGGAAGCGGGCCGCTGGATTGTTCTAGTAGACTAAGTAGTAGATTGAGTTTTGACAGAGCCAATAACTCCATCCGCATGCGAAGCAGTCAATGGTTTGGATGGATCATTATTGGGATGGGTAGCGTTCGGTATCAACTCATACAGAGTACCAGATTGTGAATAGACTAAGTCTAAGTACTGAGCTCAGGCGATGGCTTCTTCCTCAGCGACCACGCTGCCCATGGCAACATCACGAGCGATCTTGGGTAGTAAGGATTTTGTGAACCATTCCGCTAATAATTGGTCAGGGATGACCACTTTTATTAGCCTTCGTCGTCTTCTCCATTCATGGATATGATCGGAGATGTGTATGGAAGTTGTCTGACGAAGAGAGGTTAGGAGTTCAGTACCTGTCTCGTATCGGATGGGCAGTTGGAAGTGTGTGAGGAAGGACATGGCGAGGGAGTTGAAATCGTAAAAAGATGCGCGTGGTAATTAAATATACCATTTTGTTGCAGAACCCGTAAGTGTCCGTTGGAAAAGATGTAAATGAATAGAATCTTCCATGAGGGAGTTGGATGAGCACCACAAATGGAAGGTCATCATGTGGTTGTTCGGGTCTTCTCCGGATTTTTCGTCGAATTTTGGGATATCAGAAGGGAGCTTTGCTGGAATAGCTGGCCAACCCGAAGAATGATGAATGGGATCATTCGTTAACCGAGACAAATCTGGAAGGTCCAAGGTGGCTAGAAAAGGTAGTTGTGGGTTAACCTGTGGGTAATGCTGGTGCGGCAGAGGAACACCAGTGGGGCCCAATACTGGGTTATGTGGATAATTTTAACTCGTGGGCCCTCTCATGTAAGGCTGGTTTTGACCAAGGTACATAGGATTTGAAGTGTTTTGAGAAGTATGTGTGAGCGGAGGATAACCAGATGGGTTTTGAGGGTTATGGGTTGGGTTGGGCATTTGTCCATAAGGAGGTTGTTGCGGAGTTTGCAAATTTTGTCCTACCGGGAAGTGTGGATTTCCTAAGAAAGGAACGTTCCATGGGTTATATGCGGTAGGCACATTTTTTCCCGTGGAGGAATGCGGATTTCCTTGAAAAGGGATGCTCCACGGATTGGGTGCAACGGTCACATTTTGTCCCGTGGAGGCATGCGGATTTCCTTGGAAAGGGATGCTCCATGGATTGGGTACAACAGACACATTTTGTCCTTGTGGTTGATGGTGGACTCCGACTTGAGGTTGCCCCCCAGCATGAGGGTGCCCCCCAAATTGAATTTGTCCTCCGGTGGGAGGATGCCCCCCAGTTTGAGGTAGAGTTCCCGAGATTTGAGGGCCAGACATAAAAGATTGACCAGTGTTGCTGATTGGGTTAGAACCGCCAAGGACAGTCCCTCTGGGTTGTTGGATAGGTATGGAACTTTCCGGTATGACTTGAGCAGTGGTTTGGGAAGTGGTAGTGGCAGATGCGTTCAGTGCCCTAAATCCAAAAGGGAGGTTTGGCCTTGGTGTTACAGGTGTGCCAATCAGAGTTTGATTAACTACCGCATTACCGGCGGGGATGGTCGGAATGTGCGGGGTCATTGTCGAATGGGCTATCTGGAGGGGAATGGTAGGTCTCGGGCCGATGGATGTTACATTTGGGCCAACGGATGGTGTGCTCGAAGCAACGGTTGGTGTGGTTGTAAAAGTGGTAGTACCGGTGAAGTGATTTGGGGGTACAGTGTAGGAGAAAGGTACGTCAGCGCCTTCCCTCATTCTATAAATATTTCGCACCAAGCGTGGTGGACTCCAAACAATGTTCTCAGTACAGAAAGGGTCATTGGGTAAAGGGTTTTGAGGAGACCCAGTCGGGGCGTAAGAAGGGTTTATGACAACAAATTCTCCAACGGAATTTAGGTGGAGGATCTGTCGTTCATATCCCTCCGGAATGCGATAAGCTTCTAGGGATTTCGAGACAATTCTAAAATTATCCAAAGGGATGGGAACTTATTCCTGAGAAGTTGTAGTGTTTTGAACCTCGCTCTGTTGAGGAGATTTCTCTGTAGAATGAGGGGGTAAAGGGATGTCTCTTTCCATATTTTCTGGAGGAAGTCCCTGTAGCCTCCGCGAGCATCGTGGAGGGTCGATGTTGGAAGAAGAAAAGAGTCTACGCAAGAAATCTATGGCCAACTAGCGAAAAGAAACAACACACGCTAAAAAATATAAGAATCACAACCAAGCAAACATGACCTTCTTTTGATGACCGTACTAGTTGGTGATGAAATCCAACGTCGCGTGATCAAGTCCAGAAGGGGTGGGGATAGGGTGGAACAGTTACAATGGCGACCTGCTTAACGGACTTACGCCTTGGTGCAAGCTTCCACACAGTAATTGTGGATTTACTCTCCAAGGAGCCCGAGTGAGTTTGACCAATGTCTACTCCAGGTACAGTGAGACTTCCCATCACCATCACTTTGTGTAAGAACCTAAAGATTATGGCCACTAAGGTTACCAATTCGCAGTCAGCCCCTGGGTGGGAACAGTCTACAGTTCGATCCGAACGTATGGGTAGGGTATCAAGCCCGAAACCAACTAAGAAGATTCCACGCAGTAATTGTGGATTTACCTCAAAGTGATCCCCATAATACGATCTGACCACCACAATCAGTTAAACCACAGAGGGTTAGTCCCCGTAGCTTACCCGAATGCAACCTCGTGCATAACCCCTGTGTGAGAGGGGGATCCCAGGAAGACTTATACGATAACTAGATTTACTCTCCCTAACTCAGGATACTAATGTTTGTTTTGAAAACTTTGGAGAGTTGTGCTCACAACCTAATCCAAAGTACTACACCTATTCTACTATTGGTGGAGGATTCTAGCAAAGAAAAAGTTCTAGATAAATTTTAATTAGCGTTGATTTTTATGGCTGTTCTTTACGCAAAGGGGTGCATGGAAGTGAAACAAATGAAATTATGACTCAGACCCAAAGAATGCATTGATCATGATAAACAGTCATTTCCTTTCGATGAACATCTAGCTAAGGGAGAGAGAGAGTTCTTTCACTAACAAGCACAACTACGGAATGCTCTCAAACAATTCTTTTTCTCAATCAAATCCTGATGTGATGCAAACTTTTAAATGCCTTCTAATATGCTCAATCAATCATGAAGATATCTTTAATTGTTTGCGTATGGATGATGATCGATACAACACAGTGCTTATCTTTGCCAATTATCTTCTTGGTATGAATGAAAACCAAACTAGCATAAGCAAAAGTCGCGCAAACAATACACCCTTCGTAGCAATCAAAAACGAAAAACGAAAGAAAAGAAACAGTCAAAGAAAAAGCAAACTTCACACCCAAAAGAGATATTTGAAGAACAATGACCTCGACTGAAAATAAGATACAGAGGTCTGTAGGCCTTTGATGACCTTCACCAGGGTTTTTACTCAACTGAAGAGAAGAGAAAAGCAATGCATAGGTTTCAAGCTTCACTCAACAGGAAAAACTCAATGTAAAATGGCGAAGAAGGCTACAAGATCCGATCAACAAGGTATTTATTCTTCAAAAATATAGATGTCAAGGCTAAAAAGGAAGAAAAATTGACTCACTAGATCACTCAGCAAAAGATCCACAGAGGCAAACCCTGAAAAATGCAATTGTGGAGGTTTTTTTGGCCAAAAGGGGGCTGGCGCTCTGTTGCCAAGGGAAAAGAGAATTACAGCACTCTTTGTAAGGCTACTAGAAGCGCTGGCACTCTAATAACACTAGGTCAGGGGCACCAGGGTCTAAAAGTCCCAGAAAAGTCAAAAATTTTCAAAAATTGAGATCTGAGCTTGACAAGTATGCTGAATGTGACAAGGTAAGGAGCCAATCAACTCATGAAACTAATCAAAGAGGGGTGAACCAGGTAAGAAACAATCAAGGGATAGAAGAAGGTCAATGAGGAGAAAAATCCAAACAAGAGGTTTCGATTTGAGGCTATCTCCCCAGTGGAGTCGCCAGTTTCTGTTGTAGGAAAATCTCCCTGCGGACAGGTAGATCACCTCTAAGGCTTGACCTTAACCCTAGACAGAAAAATCGTTAACGTGGACACTGACTTCCTTTCAAATCTATCTAAACTAATGCATGAGAAGGGAGGATAACAGAAGTACCTTTTAATCGATGTTTGTCCCTGCACGCTCCGAGTTGCGCTCCAACCCTTTTGCTCCTCGCTGAGGTCTGTGGACAAAACAAGATACGACCACTTCCTACTCTATTGACATTAGCTTGAAAACAGATCTATCAATAAATGATAAGTTCATGTGATATCAGACACAAACTAGAAATAAATAGGCCAAGCATGTCATATTAATGAGAATAACGACAACAATACTTACAATCGTAGATGCGAATGCGACAACTTCGTCAAGTCCTCTTCATCTAACCCTTGCCTGAAAGATCCACAACCTGGATAATAGTAGCTTCATTGATCACTCTCCTTTGGCTGACTGTCAGTTTCCTCCAAGATCATAAGTTTCATATGTTCAGTTCTCCCCCCTTTTCACCATCATATAGCCTGTTTATATAGGTTGGGAGGGGCCTAACCTCTTGAGTTATGTTTAGAACCAGTTAGGAACCTTCTCCTTGGATCAGGGATCTTTTGATGAAACCAATAATTTGAGCACAACTTCCTCCTAATCTCGAATGATCCTCCCCTTATTCTCCTCAACGGGCTAACAACTGACCCAGAATAGGGAGCGCTCCCTCAGAAAGGGTATCAGAGCGTTGTAGCGCTGCTGGTGAGCCTTGGGAAAGCGCCAGTGCTTTCAATATGAGAAGCACTCCTTTAGAAGGGCCTGAGGGGCGTTATAACGCTCCTTGAATCATGGTAGAGGAGCGCCAATGCTTCTGCATCTATAGTAGGGGAGCGTTCCCCCTCCAAACCAGTGTTTCAGGGTTTCTTTCAGGTGTCAAGAGCTATTTGATTCCAGTAAACCAGTTTTCCTCTTCCAAATTAGTCATGTGAGGTGTCATAAGTGCCTCCTTAGTGTCGTTATCATGGCATCATGTCTGAACATTGTTTGTGACACTAGTGATCAACTTGCGACACTTGCGAAAGTTGTAGGGAATATGCGACACTTACGACGATTGATAGGGACAATGCGACACTTAGCAATTTTGACGTGTAACAAAGGGGTAAGGAATTTATCACCCTACTTACTCCTACCAATCTAACGGTCATGTGTGACCACAAGTTTCCTGATGGAATATCGTCCTTCGATCAATACCTATTAGGGTTAAGGCACTTAACATTCCATCTTCTTCTTCCGATCCGACGGTCGTGAGTGACCCCAGATCTCCCGATGGGATCTTGTCTATCGATTCGATACTTCGTCCTTATGCTGCCATCTCGGGTTTTCAAGAGGATCGTTCCTCCTCATGCAGGGTTACTAAGGCCTTGCGTCTTCCCATTCTCTTTCCTGGTTCTTGATGGGATTTTCAAAAAGGGTATCTCTATGGGGAGGTTTGTACCTAGGGTCCTATTTGAGGCATATAAGGGCACCTTTCTCCCATGAATTAGGCATGCAGTCTGAATTAGTTTGGTAAGCATATAAAAAGTGATTTATAAAGACATAATCCATACGTAGTCTTTCCATTATAAACATGCATCTACCAGTATTGATCAAAACACCATACAAACATTCTTACTCTGGAATCAGTCACCATTTCATAGCTTATAAACATAAATGTCAGAATATATATATATATATATATATATATATATCAAGAGGCTAGAGGCAAAACACTTATCAGAAATAACACCAGGGGTTATGAAAATGCTGAGAGAGGTACTCATTTCCACCCAACTATAGGATTAGCGACTCCCAGCGGATTTACCACTAGCCACCCCCGAGATGAGACCATGATGTTGTGAGACGGTGTCTCTGTTTACTAGTGACTAGGAGTGAAGGTTACTCTCCTTCCTCTCTGCTATCACTCACTCTGCATATTTCCAGAGTTCTCTTCTTCCCCTCACGTATGCCCCCAATCACTTCTCCCCCACGCCTTATCCTCTTGCGAGGTTACGTGTGGCACGATTTCCCTCGCGCTGGTCAGGCCTGATGGCTCTATGGATGGGAAGTTCACCTCCGCATCCCTCATTAATTTCTGAGGATCCATCCACCTACCAGCTTGCGAGGAATTTAATTCGGGGCCAGTGAGCTACTTTTGGTTCTTCAGGCCAGAGAAGTCCAAATACGATATTAATTCTCAATGGAAGTTAACACCACCTTTCCAGGTGCCTTCCACCGCCATCATGGTCTCTTTTTCAGCACATCCCCTCTCAGCAGTCCTGCAATATAAATTCATAATGTTATTCACATTCATTGACCTTTTCCACAAGGTCCATTCACATCACATATTCACATTCATGACTTTGCCACAGTTCTGGCCAGTCCAATTATTTTTACAAACTGGGGGAAACAGGGTGTTTCAATTCCCTCCCCCTTAAAGGAACATCCTCCTCGATGTTCTTATCTTTTAACATGAATTTCATGTACAGAAGTAAAAAAAAATTGATATGCCTGTCTCATGGCATCCTCCATTTCCTATGTAGCCTCATCTAGGCCAAAATGTCTCCACTGCACCTTTACCTGTGCAATGGTTCGGTTTCAGAGCGGGGTTTCCTTTCGGTCCAATATGCATTGGCGTTCTGGTAGAAATTCTCCCTCCGGTTGCACCTGGATCACAGACCAGTCAATTATATGATTAGAATCGTGTACATATTTCTTCAATAATGAAACATGGAAAACATTATGTACTTTTACTGTGGGTGGAAGTGCTAGCCGATAGGCACTCTATCTAGAACCTCAAAGGGTCCACAATACCGGGGTGCCAACTTGGCACAAGCTCCCATTTTCAGGGAACTCCTTCTGGGATTAATTCTGAGATATACATGGTCTCCCATTTTGAACTCTCTTGGAGTTCTCTTTTGATCAGCATAACTTTTCTGTCGGTTCTGAGCGACCTTCAGATTTTTTTTATCTGAGTCACTTGCTTTTCCATTTCCTTCAACATGTCGAGTCCAAAAGAAATCCTATTTACAGGATTACTCCAGCTGACTGGAGTATTACACGATCTACCATAGAGGACCTCGAAGGGACTCATTTTTAAGGATGCTTGGTAGCCATTGTTGTAGGCGAATTCTACCAATGGCAGGTAGTCCTCCCATTTCCTAGGTTGATGCATTACATGCATCCTTAACATATCCCCTAATATTTGATTCACTCTTTCTATCTGTCCATCGGTTTGAGGGTGATAGGCGGTTCTAAACAACAATTTGGTCTCCAAACTAGCCATCAGTGATTTCCAAAAATTGGAAGTAAATTTTGTGTCTCTGTCAGACACTATCTCTTTCGGCATACCGTGTAGTCTGAATACCTCTTTCATGAATACCTGGGCAATATCTATCGCCTTGCAGTTTGATTTGACGGGGATGAAATGAGCAGACTTGCTCAATTTATCCACCACTACCATAATAATGTCATTTTGTTTGGTTGAAGTTGGCAATCCAGTGATAAAATCCATGGAGATGGTTTCCCATTTCCATTCTGGGATGGGTAAAGGGTGTAATAGTCCTGCTGGGTGTCGATGTTCTGCTTTAACCTATTCGTATTCTATGCATTGAGCCAAATATTTGGCTGTGTCTTTCTTCAATCCAGGCCAATAAAATTGTTTCTGGGTGGCAGTGATCATCTTCTGGTATCCTGGGTGACCAGTATATGGTCTTTTATGTAGTTCATCCATAATGAACCTCACCAAGTCGTCACAATTTGGAATGTACAGTCTATCTCTGTAGATGAGCAGACCTCCTTCAGTCATCTGGTAGCCTTCATATTTTACTCCAACGGGTTCTTGTTGTAGGTACAGGGTCATAGTCTGAATGAAGGGATCTGTCTCTTGTGCATTTTGGACTCTATTCTTGACATCTGTCTCGCAGGTACTCACCGCTGCCAGGTGAATTGTTTTCATGCTTCTGCTAAGGGCATCAACCACCCTATTTTCCTTCCCTTTAATGTGTTTGATTTCAAAATCAAATTCGCTAAGGAGGTCCATCCATCTAGCTTGTCTGGCATTGAGCTTTGGTTGGTCAAACAAATACCGCAATCCAAAGTGATCTATCATAAGTACAAATTTTTTTCCCAAGAGGTAATGCCTCCACATTTTCAAGGCATGCACTATTGCAGCCAGTTCTAGATCATGAGTCACATAGTTGACTTCATGTTCGTTCAATTTTCGGGATTCATAGCAGATCACACTTCCTTCATGCATAAGGACTCCTCCGAGCCCTTCCTTACAGGCATCTGTGCACACAAGGAAGTCAGCTTTTGGGTCAGCGATTTTCAACACGGGTGCATGGGTCAGTAGATGTTTCAGGGTTTGAAATCTTTCTTCACATTGTTGTGTCCACAGGAATTTTTTCCCCTTCTTCTGGAGGGAAGTGATTGGACAACCAATCTTGGAGAATCCTTTTATAAATATCCTATAGTATCTCGCTAATCCCATAAAGGATCTGATGTCTGAGACATCCTTTGGGGTAGGCCATTCCCTGATAGACCTGATCTTGTCAGGATCTACTGCTACCCCTTCCTCGGACAGAACATGTCCCAAGTAATGTATTTTCTTATGAAAGAAGTCACATTTTCTAAATTTAGCATAGAGTTGACGCTCTCTTAGCACTTGCAGCACAAGTCTAAGATGCTCTTCATTTACTTCTCTATTCTTAGAGTAGATTAATATGTCATCAATAAAAACTAGTACAAATTTATCTAAAAATTTACTGAGTACATTGTTCATTAAGCACATGAAAGTGGCAGGGGCATTGGTTAACCCAAATGACACTACCACAAACTCATAGTGACCATACCATGTCCGAAAAGTGGTTTTATGGATGTCTTCACCCTTGATTCGGACTTGATGGTATCCCAACCTCAAGTCAATCTTTGAGAAAATAGACGCACCTCCCAACTGATCGAATAGATCATCGATCCTAGGCAAGGGGTACTTGTTATTTATGGTTACTTTCTTGAGTTGTCTATAATCTATACACAATCTAAGGGTGCCATCCTTCTTTTTCAAAATCAGGACTGGTGCTCCCCATGGGGACATGCTGGGTCGAATATAACCCTTATCGATCATTTCTTTCAATTGCAATTTGACTTCCACTAACTCAGGTGTGCTCATCTGGTAGGGTGTCCTAGACACCGACACCGCTCCTGGTGCGAGCTCTATCAAGAAGTCAATGTCTCTTCTTGGAGGTAGACCCGATACCTCTTCTGAAAAAACATCTCTGTATTCGCTCAGGATAGGGTGATCCTCAGGGCTTGGTTTATCACCTACGATTGTTTTTGACACCTGTATTGCATATAGGGGTCATCCCTTTCAACAATACTTTCTCATTTGTAGGACTGATATTTGCCTCACCAAAACTGGTTTTTGGATCCCTTGGAGGGTTATCCTTTTTCCTTCTTTGCTCACACATTCTAAGGTTTTATGGTAACAATCCAGTCTGGCTTTATGGGTGGCCAACCAGTCCATACCAAACAACAGATCGTATGATCCCAGGGGTAATACGTTAAGGGTTGCTTGGGTGGTAAATTCACCCAACATTAATTGGCAGGCTCGTATGACCTCTACTACCCTTCTTTTGGTGCCAGTGGCTAACTGTACCAACCATGGCTTGGTTTTTTTTTGTGGATGTAGTTTACAGTTATCAATAGTTATAGGGGCTATATAACTCAAATTTGAACCAGGGTCAATCAAAACCGACACTAGATGGTTGAAAATCATACCTTCTATTTCCACCACTGAAGCTTGGTGGTCAGCTTGGTTATTATCCAAGGCTGCATAAATCTGTGGCACACTCCTTGCCACATCATTGACCATGGTAGCTTCTTGAATGTTATAAAATTTTCGACTGTTCTGTTGTCGGTGTGGACAGTCTCTCAAGAGATGCTCTTCTCCGCAATCCCAACATTTCAGAGGTTCTCTCTTTGGGTTATTAGTCTTCATTGGTACAGGTCCAAAAGTTTTATTTCCATCCACCGAGGGAAAGTTCTACTAGAGTACACTCTGGGTTGGGGAGTTCATTCTGGGGTTCTTCTTGTAGTTCTTAAATCCTGAGGATTTGATCCCCTTTTTCTGAAATCTCAAACCACTCTTTTGTTTCCAGTCTCCACGAGACTCTGCCCGATGTTCATATTGTTCATGACAATATGTCGCCTTTCAAATAGTGTCTTCTAAGGTCTTTGGCTCATCAAATTCAATTCGGTTCTGTTATTCCTTGGGTAGCCCACTGATGAAGCCTTGTGCCTTCGCCTTCTCTTCTTTGATGTAGGGTACATATCTCAATAAGTCAAGGAATTTGTTGACATATTCCTCTATAGTGAGTTGCCCCAGTTTGAGTTCATAAAACTCTTTAGCCTTCTCATCGAAATATATTTCCGACAAATACTTCTTCCGGAAGTACTTTTCAAACTGTTTCCAAGACAGGTCCTCCTCGTAGACCCCTTTCATATTCTTAAGATCTTCCCACCAGATGGAAGTCTTTCCATTCAGATTGAAAGTGGCCACTCAAGCCTTCAAATTCTCTGAAAAATCATGGACTCTGAAATATT
The DNA here is from genome assembly GCA_900067695.1 of Picea abies. Classification (NCBI taxonomy): domain Eukaryota; kingdom Viridiplantae; phylum Streptophyta; class Pinopsida; order Pinales; family Pinaceae; genus Picea; species Picea abies. The sequence continues at coordinate 6,309 of CBVK0100099440.1, read as the reverse complement.
TCTTCAGTCCAAGTAGCCAGGCCTCAGCTTCCTCTCCCTTATTTATCTCACCATCGAAGGAGGGAGGTTTGGCCTTTCTGAATTCCTCAAATTTATGACCCCTGGAAGTCTTTTGCTTCTTCTGTTTTCTTTGAGAATAGGAACTGGTCCTGCTACTCGAAGAGCCTTCTGAATCGCCAGCTTCCTTCTCAGAGGAATCATCTGGTACTGGTCCTTTACCTCTGGGGTGGACCTTTCTTGAGGTTCTCCTCTCAGTATGGACATTGATACGACCATGTTTCTACATCTCAGGTTCATGCTGCATTTGTCGTTGTAGGTCGGATAAGCTCTACAGTAAAACTGCATTAATTTCAGTTTTCTTTTCTTGTTATTTCATCATCCTTTCATTGTCAGCCTTGCTTCTTTGCAATTCAACCCTGAGACTCCTCACAGTGTCGACTAGATCTGAAGGGGTTCCTATTGCTCTTCTTTCGTCAAGCTCTTCGTCTCTATTGTGGGAGCCTTCTCCAATCTCTTAGTGAGTCACCATTTTCTGCGTCTGTAAATACCCGCAGTTGATCATCCGCTTGGAAGAAAAGACAAACACTTGTTGTTAGTCAAGAGTTTCGATACATTTTTTTTCTTTTATAACCTGCACATAAATTTATAACTCTTTCACATGCATACACAGTCAGGTTCTCGTTTCCAGGTTTTAATCCTGGACAAGAGAGTTAAGTTAGGGGGTTACTCCTCATAGGAGTGCTTTGAAAGGATCTTATGCGAAACTCGTTCATGATCCCAATCAGGCCTAGTGTTGTAACCATGCTCTAATACCACTTTGTCTCATACCCACTACCTCAATAAAAAAAAATTGGACTTCTACAAAATCCAAGCCCCCGAATTACCTATGGAGGCCTAGCGCAAGCTAGCTCTTTCTCTCTATATCTCTCATGTGATCATGGGCCGTGATCACAGGTCAAATAATCAGAGAGCCTCTTTGTATTTCGCACCTCGATGCTACAGGAATGTCGAATCGTTTTACATTGCAACCGCCAAACCCCGACAAGGATAGTGACTGGCCAATAGGGACGAATCCTTATAGGGTTAGCAACCAACCAATGATAACAGTCCCCATCGCACGGTTAAGTGGGGTACAGGGGGCAGATGGGGAAATGCAACATGGTAGTTGACAGGACAGGAGGGGGCCCCACTTCACACGCCACACTATTCTAGACCCCCCCCCGATTAGAGGTAGAATGATAAGGGGAGTCCGGAATTCGCCTGAGCACCGTTGATCAAGGTGAATTAATATCAATTTTTTGAGAGATACACGTCCGATTTCGGACCCCCCCCACCATTAAAGGTAGAATGGCAAGGGTGCTCTGGAAAGAAGCCTCAATCGTAGATCTGAGCAGGTGTACTTTGGTCGTTCAGATCTACTCGCCACTTACCCTAAGGTGTATTCATGCCCAGGCTTAAATTTGACGTCTCTTCCTCTCATCTAACGGTCATTACAAACCCTGAGATCCTCCGAAAGAATCTCCTCTCTTCATCGAGATTTATCATCACGAGAGTCTGAATTCCCGATCATGGGACTCCTGAATTCTCGATCCCTGGTTTCCCGATGCGGTTAATATCTTGACACGTAGCCTCCGTAAATCATCCCGATGATCAATGTTGAACCATGTCCTTGAGGCTTAAAGGGTTTGATGTCTAACCCCTTGGTGATAGAAACATGGAAAAGCTCGGGAAAAAGCCACAATGTGCACTTATCCTAAGTTTTTTGGAGCACATATGCCTTCACGCTCATAGTTAAGCACAGTGCATAGATGAATGGCCCGAGAGCAGGCACCCAGATCTACAGTCGATGGGTTTTTCTAAACCCCCCTAACCATTCTACCTTTAATGGAGGGGGGGTGGTCCAGAATTGGAAATAATGAAGGCACATATACACATGGCTCAGATGTGTGTTCTCAGATCTATGGCTCAGGTTGGATTCCTGACCCCCCCGACCGAAAGTATCTTGCATAAATATAAGGTTGAAAAGAAAGTGCATAGATCAACGGATCCTGGTGTTTTTCGGACCCCCCCCACCGATCTATCTTTAACGGAGGGGGGGGTCTATAATAGAATATTCTCTGGTGGGCCCCTTTTTCTCTATGTGGCATCAATTCATTGGTTCAGACTTCCACCGCCTATCATTTCCAACATGCCCCATCACCCCATGACATCATCATCCACGTTTTCCCTAAGAGGGCACATCCCATTACTCTATCAATCCCTCTCCCTTTGTTCGCCCTTTACAAGTCCTCTCACCAGGGTCACTCTCCAATCATCTCTTTCCATGTTACTTGGTCGTATTTTTCATTCATTATTACCTACCATATCATGCTCCAAACAACCCGTTGGAAATTTATTACTGCCTAACTTATCTATTAGCCCGCTGACCTATCCCTCACGCCCAATGGGTATCTGTTCACTCAAAACCACTGTCTCCCTTCTTCCTCCATTACTTACCATGTCATCTCACCAGAAAATACCTTTTTCCATTGCACCAGAACATTTTTCCCCGTTTTCTCTCCGTTTCAGTCAAACATCCCAAGCCACCATCATCCCCACTAACAATTGTTTGATTTGCAGATATTTTTACAATGATGGTGCCAAAATCAAAGAGGACAGAAGCAGAGGAAAATCCTTTCCTCCTTCCCCCTGTCGACCTCGACAGGATCCCCCTGGCCAACAAAGACTATTTAATTGCAGACACTAGATGTGAGTTTGACTTTGTGGACTTGCAGTCATGGCCCAAATAGGTTTTCTTTGACCAGAGCAATGAGATTGGTCTCTAGGAGTCAAATCTTCCCCTGTATCTACTCCCTCAGATTCACCACTTTCTCGAATTTTCTCTCAAATGCCAGACCCATTATATCCCTGAAAAAAGATCCATTATGTCTTCATCCAGAGAAATTATTTTCCTCATCACATCAGAAACCATCGACCAGATGTTGCAGATACCCAGAGCCGAGTCCCCCTCACCTTTCAACCTCGAAATCATCACAAAGCTCTACCAGAAGTTGTCTTTCCCACAAAGAGCTCAGATTTTTGAGCTTTTCCTCCCACAATCCGCTCATCTGCCCATTGCAAACCCCCCTTATCCTTCCTCCATGTTCTCAGTAAAGGGAAACTAGGTTATCACATCACTATGTGCCTTGCCTGGATATTTTTTAGATCAATGGGTGGACAAAACCATCTTGGGATTTCTGTCCATTTTTTCCACTAATGAGAGACCCACTATTCAGTTTGACTACAGTATGTTCCTGGTGGACAACATTCACAAACAAATCATCAACTTCACCATAGAAGGCATGTTTCGGTATTCTTCAATACTAGCTTACCTGTTCATGTTCTTTCAAGCAGACAAATTTGTCTTTTCAATGCAAAAGATGGATAAAGATGGGAGACCATAGGCGGTGACAACATGGACTTCACTGCTTATACATAACTCTATAGAATTCATATTCAAGGAGTTCATCGAGCAGTTCTACCATGAGTATGCTCAACAAATGACCTGAACCTAGAATTAACGAGGAAATTCAGAGGATTTTACATCTCTCGGACCTTACAAATACTGGTGATTGGTACCTGTACCAAAACCACACCGAGATCAGAGTGTATGGGTGTGAGTTGGCCCCATATAAATTGCCGAGGTATTTACCCGTGAGGATTTTTTCCCTAGAATACATAAGGCAAATGATAAATTTAGACGACATACATTTTGTGTCTCTGAAGAAGAAGCAACAACTCAGAATTAAAGGGAAGATTGGATCTTTCGTCTGCAATAGCTGAGGCACCAGAGAGGAAGTAGACAGACTTCTTAAAGAGATGAAGTTTTTTGTTAGTTTTGCATGGCACTATGATCTGTGCAGGATAATTTCTGAGATGAGGGTCAAAAATAAAAATATCCCGCATGTCCACAGATCCAGGCCTGAGATAGAAAAATTTGTCAACAGAACAACAGGACCTCTTGGTCACTGTCTCATAAATGACCACACCATAGGCCCCCAATGAGAAAATTCCTAGGTAGGATGTGTCACCTTCTATCACTAAAGTATCATCTGAAGAATTTCAACTACATACCAAGAGGCCAAAAATCAGTCCGACACCCGACACGGTTGGTGAAAAGGGAATGTAATCCACTACCACATTGGAGGTTGATCAGTCACTCCTTAGTACAAGAAACAAACAAATCATGACTACAGTGTTTCCCAGAAAGCCTACGGATACTCCACTAGCCAGCCAACTGAGCAAAATAGGACCGAAATTGAGTATCTTTGAGAAGTATGATCTGATCAAGACGAAAAATCATACACTGACCAATAACACGTATGCTCAGTTCTGGATGCAAACATCCACTGTTGTCTTCATTCGACGCTAAGAAGGGTAGAATTCACATGGCGTTTCTGTAAGAACAGGTGCCAGACCCGAAGGTAATCACTGATTACAAAAGGGAAACGTTTGAATTCCAGACTAAAGTTGTGCATCTAGTTGATCATAAGGATCTGCACAAGAAAACTAGAGAAATGGTTTTCTCCACATTGGCACATGCTTCCACTGCTACCTCAAAGTTACAAGTATCTCTGAATAATGTCCAGATGTAGTTGAAGTTAGAAAAAAATATCATCCTTTGCCAAGGATAAAAGGATTAAGACGTTGGAAGAACTAGTCCTCAAGATTGGATATGATCCCTCGAACGTGAAAGCAGTCGAGGAGATGCTCAAAAATAAAAATTTCGATATATCTTCCCTAAGGAAACAATTGAAATTGCCTCCAATAGAAGATTCATAGGCAAAGGAAATAGCAGAGACAGAAGGGGAGAAGGATGAGATGCTCAAGCTCATCATGGAGAAGAATGCACAATTGAAAGAAATGGAAGTTGAATTGGAAAAGCTAGTAAAAGAGAAGGAGCAATCAAAACCCATGGAGGTCATTCCACTGAGCACAGTTCCTCTCGCAAGAGTGAGCACAACGTTTGTAGCAGAAATCCCCTTGGCAACTCCACTGATGGCTATGGGGAAGACATTCGAGCTGGATAAATCCATGGAGTACATGAATTTGCAAGAAACAAAGATTAATAGGCTTAAAGCATAGATTGAGAACCTTCAGGTACTCAAATCATCCTTCCAAACCAGCTACACCAAGGAGAAACAAACTTCGGACAAGCTTAAACAAGAATTGCAACAACTTCAAAAGAAAACAGTGGCGGGAAAAACACTGGCTGAGGTCAAAGAAAGTGTATGGATGGAAATCACCAAGTCCATGAATGAAATATGGCTGATGATACAAATCATGTTCGAGCAAAACGAGCTAGTGCAAAGAAGTCAGCAGGCCATCGAGAAGATAAGAGAAGAACTGGGGGAGATGCCCATAGAAGCGACTGAGATCATCAAATTTTGAAATTCCAAAACCAAAGAGGAGCTAGAGGAGTTGAGGATTGAATATAGGACAGAGACCATCCTCGAGGTCAAGAGGGTCTGGACCAAGAGAGGGTTGATGCTACAGCTAGAGGAGAAGGTCCAGACCATGGACGCATGGGTAAAAATATTTTTCAGCAAGATCGAAGATTTGCAGAAGAGAGGCCTTCCTGGTATGAGAGTTATAAATGACAAATTGATGACACTCCCCGATTATAAAAAGAGACTATCCACTGTGGCTAAGGATAGCTCGAAATTATCAGGTATACAAGGTAGTATCACTGGTAAGGCATTCTTGGATGCTTTACAATTCCACATTAGCATACAACATGAGATCCAATACATCTTCATCACCAAGCCAACTTTTTCCATGTACATGGAGATGGATGAAGTATACCATAGATTGCTTAAAGTTATCATTCCCAGTCACCTTCGATGGGAAGATCTTTGCAATTTGATCGAGTAGTCGATGAGCTATCTAGCCTAGTCAACTATCCATTCAGAAGAGGTCATGTAGAGGCCTCACCAATGGTTCGACCAGAAAACAACATGAAGTGTTGACACATCATCAAACAGTTTCCTAGATTTTTGTATCTTGTTAAGTTAGTTAGTTGAATTTAGATTTTCCACGCCCTGATCTTTAATGAAAGGATCATTTGTAATTTTTGGTTATAAATACTTCACACTATGAAGTATTGGGGTTTGATCTTTACGCTCTGCAAGCTACAATATTGTAATCTTTTTCAAGAGATCTTCCATTAATACAAAGAGACGTTTTCACGGAATTCTTGCATGTTATTCATTGGTGATGTTTTCTTTTCTATGTTGAATGTTTTCTTGCTCAGTTGTCATATTGTTTTCT
>CBVK0100099439.1:0-24545 GCA_900067695.1 Picea abies | reverse complement strand
AAACATGAAAAGATTGTCGAGTGATCTTGCTTCCTTTCCCACTCGTTAAAAGGTTTGAAAGGGCGTCTTTCGAGTGATAATTTATCTCTTTTTCAGCCTCGCAAGACTAACATTACGAAAAAGGACAACATTGGAGTCATCTTTAAGTTGTTTTCAGACTCTCTAAATATGAAAAACCACTGATTTTACCTTCTCTGGACTTGTTAAACAAGTACACATTGAAGGGATCATATGAGACTGAACCCTTACTTCTTCAAGTTCGCTAAACAAAGGAAGAGGAACTTACCGAAGGTAATTTATATCGATCATGTGTTACCTTCCTCGAGCTCATTAAATTAAAAAAGAGGTACTCATCTATCTGGATGGGGGAAAAATTGAAAGAAGCAAGCCAAACAGTTTTTTAGAACACTACCAGTAACTCTTACGGTCGCCCTTGAACATAGCACTTTGTCTTTGCACACATTTTAATCCACTGAACCTCTACACTGATCCAATCCTCTGAGTTTCTTTTACTCCTTTGGGTCACCTGAGGAAAGTCACAGCATCCACTACATCATCAAGTTTTGGTCCATGTCATGTTTTTGTTGTTGTGCCTCAGTGTTCAAGGGAAGTATCTGCCTTGAGAATCAGTCATCACAAATATCCTATTTCAATACCTATGTCAATCCATGTTCTTTTGATCTACCAATTACATCTCTGTGTCAGTTTTGTTTCATTGATGGGGGATACATCAAGGCCCTCCTTCGACGAGTCTATTCCTGTCGACTTCAACACATTATCCAGAAACTAGAATTTGAAACCAGTTAGTACCTTGAGACCTGCATGCCTCAATGGCAGGCCTCCTCGCGTCCGAAAGTGGGTTTACATCATTGACCTCTAATCAGATGATTCCACGGATGTTTGACTTCATCTCATCTATTCACATTCATTAGAATGTACTAGAGTACCTTGGGAATCATTGACATCAATGGTGATCTCCTTCGCGCTTGTTAACGGATTACCTCATTGATCGGTAATCAAGTGGTTTCTACCATGTTTGAAATCAGGACATATATTCACATGGTTAGATTCGTACTACATCCGGATCGGTAAGAAGACCCTGGGTTGATTTTTCACTCTATGTATACTTTTCCCAGGTTGTGAAGGAGTTATTTTGAACTATGACACATATAATGTTACATAGATCCACTTTGTATTGGTTGTGGCTATGTCTTGTCGTCTCGTAGATCCACTGTGTATTCTTCGTGGCTACGATCAGTTTAGGTCATAGGAGTATAGATCCACATTGTATCTCAGTGGTTATACATGTTATCAATATAATTATGGATCCACAGTGTATTTTATGGCGGCCATACCTAAAAAGTTTTTATCACTCAAGCATAGGTATGCCTACCTTGGGTTTGAAACATGTCATAATATTTGTTTGATGGTTGTGTGCAGCTTTTTCCAGCCTCTCTGTGTCCATACCCTTGCTCAAAAAAGTATACAAAGTACTTCAGCCATCATCGTCTTCTAACTTCGCACTTTGGGGGTAAATATGTTACACATCAAAATTACTCACTTCAATAGTGTCGCAAGTGTCGTCATTAAAAGTGTTGTAGTGTCACATCTTGTCCGCAAGTGTCACATCTTGACTACAAGTGTCACAAACATCATACTACCATATTGCATATGTCGTGCCTCTAACGACATCACAAGGACACTTAAGACACCTCAAAGACTAGTTTTGAAGAAGAGAAATCAGTTGACAAAGAGTACAAACCTTTTGCCACTGAAAAAACCACTCAAATATCAAATTTGGAGGGCAGCGCTCCCCTATGCACTGTCAGGGAGTGTTAATGCTCCTTGGGCTTCTTTGGGGGAGTGCTAAAATGCTATGTGCCCCACTTTGGGGGAGCGCTACCCCTTTCTGAGGGAATTTTGGTTTGTTGAGACAAATCATGGAAGAATCCCCTCAATTTCTGAAGGTGGTTGGATTCAAATAGAACTTAAAGGCATGATCTTAGGGAAGATCCTCAACTGAAGGAGAAGAATCCTCAACTTATCCCAAAGATCTCTTAAGTGGTTGGGCCTCTCCAAGGTTATATAAGGAGGCCTCCTCATGGTGAAAGGATATATGGAGATTGAGAATTACACCAAACTTATGATCCCATAAGTGAGATGCCATTGAAGCACAATCAGTGTATATTACTTGAGCAAAGGGGTTGTACAAGGAGAAATGGAAGAAGTTGTTGCACCTTCATCAAAGGATTGTAAGTAATTTTACTTGTTCTTATGAATATATCAATGCTTGGCCTGTTTCTTTCAAACTTATGTTTGTTCCACATGAGTTTGTCTTCAGTAGATAGATCTATATTTGAGCTAATCTCAGTAGAATAGGAAGTCCATTGTATCTTTGTTTGTTCTACAGGACCTATCAAGGAGCTCGGGATCGAAGCTTAGCCTGGACTTTGCAAGGACAAATGTCATTAATAAGGTACATATCTTTCTTCTTCTCCTTTGTATATTAGCTTGATTAGATCTAAAGGGATGTCAGTGACCAATGATAGCATCTTTTCTGTCGTGGTTTAGGGGTCTAGATACCAAGAGGGAATCTGCTTGTCCACGGGAGGATTCACCTGTAACAACAGCTTCCTAACCCTGAAGACGGTATGTGGCATATGGACTTTGATGGTGCATGCTCTAATGAAGGAAATGCAGTCAATATAATACTTTATTCACCTATAGAAAAAATTCACAATTTCTCTTACATATTAGAATTTGTATGTACTAATAAAGTAACATAGTTTGAAGCCTTGATACTTGGGATAGAAAATTCTTTTAATCTAGGATATTGTCATTGTCAGACAGTTGGCTTAGATTGATGGAAAATTGGTATGTATTGTTGGTTTTCATTGATGTCAACCATTGGAGAGTGATATTTTAGATTGATTTCAACCCTTAGTGATTGATTTCAACCCTTGGAGAAAGTCCAGTAGCGAATTCCGGTAGCACAAAGGTTTGGGTAATGGACCCAAGGTTGTTTCATGTATAATGGTATGAGTTTTAATATATTTTAAGGTAAGAATATTCTAGATGGATAGTACATTTCATGCCATTTCCGGTGGTATGTGGAATATCACATAACTCCTCACGGTTAGAGAGTTATGTCCATGTGAATTTGGAGAACCCAGGTTTGGGTAATGGACCCAAGTTTGTTTGATGGATAATGGTATTAGTTTTGATATATTCAAAACAATGCACTTTGCAACATCATAAGCCTTAGACCTTCATAGTGCACCCTCAAAAATCCAAGAAAACTCATCTTGCACCATTAGACCCCAAAAAGACTCTCCATCTCTTGCACACCTTAGACTTGATCTTCTTGCTTGGATTCTCTTCAAATGCGTATATATATCTTATCTTTATAGTGTTTCTGTGCTCACTTTTAGGGCCGACCTATAAAGACTGGTTGGCTCGACTTGAACTTTCTGGTTGGGTTGTCTTACAAAAAAATTCATATCTCCTAATTCCTAAGGAGTTAGAGGTAGTTCCATATACCATTGGAAAGTTCTTGAAAAAAGATTTCCAAACATATAGCAGATGCTCCCATTTGAGCTAGGTATTTAGAGTAAAAATTCCTTCAAAAATAGGGCATCTAAACTGAGCATAAAAAATCCAAAAACAATATTTCCAACAATCTCCATGTTGCAATCTTTATATTGGACATATGTAGTCTCCTCCTATCTTTGACATTAAGGACAACATTATTTCAAACATAGCTCTCAATATCTCTTTTGTTCACGTTATTTTTGTATAGGTTACACAAATCCCTTGTCGATGAAACTAGGGACATAGATAGAGTCATCTATGCTTCCATATATATAATTATTTTTTAAATTAATATTGTTTAATATTTTTAATCTATTTTTTTTCATGACATATATCAGAATCCAAAAATACATACCTCTTCTGTTTCTTCTATATCTTTTTATCAGCTTAACCATTTTAAAAATAAGTTGTATGTTACACTAGAAGATATACTCAACATTGTAGTAATGGAGACATATATCATATTTTGCTTGAAAAATAACATACCACTATTAGAAAAACTCAAATTTCACATACTTATTCACAATTTATATAAATTAAAATTATATATTTGGAAATCTAATTCAATTTCCTACTTTTCATATTTTTACACCATATTCAAATTCATTGCAAAAGTACCTTGAATAATCTTTTGATGTTAAAATATTGATTTTTCCCATGTTTGCATTGCCACTAATCCATCATGAGAGACCATCATTAGATTGCACATGCCCTAAAGGATCTAGCATTTAACTATGGATACTTTCTGCTAGCTTTTGCAATGTTAAGCTAGGAGCCACTGCAAGGACACTATAGCTCCTTTTGTCACAAAGCTATAACATATTGAGTTCAATGGCAAGGACTTCATGACCTAGTACAAGAGAATGGTTGAGGTGACTTGATACCAACCTTGATTCTCAAATAAGCGTATCCACCATTACTAGAAGTGGTTAATATTTGAGGAAACTAGAGACAATAAATACATCAATCTAGTCATGGAAGGGGAAGAAAGGATAGAGGTGAGTCCTTTTCTCTATATCTTTACAGAAAAAGAAAACAAAGAAGAAGTGAAGTACTGGCCATGAGTCGAAGTCACCACCACTGACTTAGGGGATCAAGAGAGTTGAACCCATGACCTCCCCAATTTTAGAGGAGAGATAAGAGAACCCATGACCTCCCCAACTTTGGAGGAGAGATAAGAAAACCCATGACCTCCCCAACTTTAAAGGAGAGATAATAGGTCTCACGTGTGACTCATGAATATTTCAAGTAACTCTCAAGGCCAAATATGCAAAAGGTAGATTAGATTGCTACTATATAAATCTTATTTAATTGATATGTAGCACGAATCTCTCCAAAATAATGGAAACCCCTTTTAACAAAAGCTATCTCTACAATAGCATGAGAGATAAAACCCTAACCATAATGTTTGTCTCCATAAAATAAAAATATGCTATAAGATAAAAAACCTTAAAACCTTAACCCTCATCGTGCCCTCTCTCATATGTAAATCTCAAATCTCCAATTGGTGATTCAAAAGCCTATTCAAAAGGTGATATTTTGTCCTTAATATCATCCTGGGACTATATCTAATAAACCAAACATAATCAAACTATAGATAATTTGATTGTTTAGAAAGCTTATTAATCCAAGTTTTGTGATTTGTATAATTTAATGTATTATGTATTAATTACAAATTGATTGATTGTAAAGGAAAAAAATATTTTAAATTTTGAATTTTAATAATTTAGAAACCAATTTATTGTAAAGTAAAAAAAAATTATTTAAATTTTAATAATTTATTAAATTATTATTTTAAATGTCAAGTTATTATTATTAATACGATATTATTTAAATGATTTTCTATACTTAAAAATAAAAAAAAATTATTATAACATCATGATTATTAAGTTTCACTATAATATTTATTCAAATCAAAAGGGATAGGATATGTATTATTCAATTCAAATAAAGATGTCATACACTAATCTCAATGATATTCTATCAACACCCATTTTCAAAAAGCTAATTATTTTAATAATATTCCCATTTTCAAAAAACTAATTATTTCAATAATATTCTATTTCACAAGTGATTTAAAAGAAAAATATAAATAATCTAACCACATTTTATGTCTCCTCAATCTTCTTTTATATATCTTTGTTTTTAATTTTTAATTAGTATTAGGATCATCCCTTCTTTTTAGATGAATATGGTGGAAGGAAATATTTTGTTGTGTTTTTTTTTTATATTTTATATGGGTTTGTTTAACTGTTATTATGTTTTATGTTTTGATTATTTAATCGGGTTATATAAATTTTTATAAAAAATAAGAATTTTTCAATTGTATTTCTGAAAGTAAAAATAAATTGAAAATTTTATAGAAAACTTAAATTATATAAAATTAATTATTTAAATATGTAAATCTAACAATTTCTTACTAAATTTTAAACAAAATTAAGAAAATATCCCTGAAAAATAATCAAATATAGAATACTTACATTACAGCTTTTATAACCTTTATATCCTTTTATACGTGGTGTAGAGAGAATCAGGTTATATACATTTTTATAAAAAATAATAATTTTTGAATTGTATTTTTGAAAGTAAAAATAAATTGAAAATTTTATAAGAAATTTAAATTATATAAAATTAATTATTTAAATATGAAAATCTAACAATTTCTTACCAAATTTTAAACAAAATTAATCAGAAAATATCCTTAAAAAATAACCAAAATATAGAATACTTACACTATAGAAGGTTAGTCAAACAAGGAGATCTAGTCAGTCTAGAAGTCTATCAAATTCATCTAGATCTAGTCATGCATCGTGAGAGAGAGCACAATTATTCGCAGGTAATGCAATAGATGATCCATTGCATGATGGATCAATGTGATCCTTTGCTAGTGATGATTTAGGGGGAAGTTAAAATCGAGTAAGTTTGAATAGAAATTAGATCATGTCGGCCAATGTACAACCCCAATGATATCAACAACATATGACTGGTAAATTATTTTTTTATTTTTATTTTTTTGGTATAAATCAAGTACATATGGACATGTTTTTGTGCATTCTCGTAACTATGTGCAAATGTTTCTAAGTGTTTATAGGGTTGGGATACTGATAGGGATAGTAATGAAGTAGAGGGTGGAAATTAAGCGAAGGGTGAGGGTCAAGGTGAACCAGAGGTGCATTTTCATAAAAATGAATATTACACCTATATTACCACCTACCCCTCAGACATTGGTGAGGAGCTTCCTTGGGAATGCACTGGTGAAGAAATGACCCTTCAACACTGCACATCCCACCATGCAAATTTGAAGCATGATCTTGAGAAAATGGATCTCCCCGCTGAGAGAAAACAAAGCTTGGAGATTGTTTTGCATTATTTTGGAAAATTCATTGATGTATATAAGAACCTTGGGCCAACAACCAATACTTTCATTTATTTGATGAGGAGATGCAAGAAAGCGGTGATGGGCCCGAATAAATGGCCCGAAATAGAGAAAAGGATCCCAAAAAATAAATCAAAATCGTTATTTAATTTTAAGGACCAAAGAGACCAATGTTGAAGGTGAAATATTTCAAGCACCCTAACATCGCTATCCATATTTATGATCGATTTTTGGCAGCATATGGAAGATTTCATGGAATGATGAGGTTCCATATTATTTTTTGATATTTATTTATGTAGAGGTTTTTTAGAATATGCAGCCATATTATACCGACCTACCATCCAAGTATTATGGTGTTGGTAAAGGTCAAATGTATAATGGATAGGTGCATTTTGAGATCCAACATTGCCTAGACCTCCACCACCCTTGTTATCTCGTCCACTATGGGTGGTTGCTTTACCTTCAGATATGGAGGTCACTTCACAAGTTGGCAAGGATGCAAGGGAAGCAATAGAAGATAATTTGAATTCATCTCTTATGGGTATTGATGTTGGTTTGAACCAAAAGAGAGTGTGATTTAGTGCTCGTGAAACATTTGTTTATAAGACGAATGATGAGATAGATTGTATGAGCCTCAAAGAGGTATGGTCTTATGAAAAAAAATTCATAGTGGTTGGCAAGACTTAATTGGGTGTGTGAAAGAGGGCATGGAATTAGTATGTATTACAATCAAGACAAGTGTTACATGCATTTGATGATAATTCTTTTGTTATTCGATCCACTTAATCGAAACTTTTGAATTAATACAAAATGTTTATGTTCATTAATTGCAGTTCACTCAGATGTTAAATGATTCAACATTAAATTTTGAACTAGGGTCAATAGGCATGGGAGATTTTGCAGAGGTTGGGACTTCACATGTATAATTGCATGTTTGAAACTTTTTTAGTTACGATTTCAAGTGTCAATAATTTAATCTGAATTCATTAAATTATTTAAAAATGTCCTATATGTACTTACACACACATATAAATATGTATTATAGGGGAACTAGGAGGGAACCTTGGGTATGGGGCAACCTTCTTTTTCCCTTTTGGAAAATGTTTCGATTGGGATTCACAAGTATCAAACATGTTTGAAAGTTTGTAACTATGATTGGATGCATCATAATTTGATTGTAATTATTAGTTTTTTTCAATATAAGTACTTACAATAATTTCCATATGCATTTCAAATGTGTTATAGGCCAACTTGGAGGAGAGAGTCGTGGAGGATAACCAATGAAAGGTTGGAAGGTACTCTTTTAGGAACAATAGAAAAGCAATGTTTTCCATCTTAAAATAACCATGAACATTTAGTTGGTTACCACAAAAGATTCACCAATCACTTGGATATTTTAACCCTCTTATCAATTGCTAGCTCCATTCATAATTTGAAAGCCTTAATTTATGCATAGTTATTTGTACATCCCCTGTGACCCTCCTAAAAACAATATGCTTTGAAATTTATATAATATGAAATTTGTTTAATTTATAGTATATTTTTCATAGCATTTCTGGGAACTTTTATGGTTTCAAAAACTTTCCCAACTTGAGATGCACATTCAAAGGCCAATAGTAATATTTCTTGAAATATTTGAGCATTTTTGGCTAGTTAAATGCATTTGTGTTCTTTTTTCAAGAACCAATTATTCAAACACTCTTTTATTGTCTCCTTTTTGGGATAGGATTTTGGGACCAGTTTTGGGAATTGTGCAGCACGTGCAAAGGAAGGAGAGACAGTTGGCGCACTTTCAGGGATCAACACACACAAAAGAAGGAAGACCGTTGGAATTCGTTAGGCATTTTTGGTCCATTGATACAGGCTAAGACCCCTTGTAATTATATAAATATGTAAGGGTTTTGGGATAGAAGGGAGGAAAAATATATGAAGAATGGAGTAGGCAAGTAAGTAAGTAGTGAAGAGTGACAAAGAGATAGGAGAATGACAAGGAAATAATCTATGAGTGCAGTGTGCATATTTTGTAATGGATGTTCTTAATAACATAATAAGAAGTCGGCCGTTGTGGACATAGCCCATCTTGGGTGAATCACATTAAATCATGGTGTCTATGTTTTATGTTTTGATTGTTTTGTTTATTGCACATATGATATATGTTATATTACTACGAATATGTTACATGTTAATTTGTTTCTTTGCACGTGGTATAATCCAGAATAAATGCTAAGCTAGAATGGTTATAAGGATTGCCTCTCATCCCTTCAACACTGCAGAAAACTAGTTCTTGCAGTCCCCATAGATACCTTGGGTTAGACTTCACCTGCTTGTGGGTGATGTTGAAAGGGCTAGTATCTGAGTGTTTTGTTGGTGAATTCATGTTGAAACCTGGGTCTGCCCACTATGCACCAACAAATGGTTATGTTGTCGGGATTGGGATCTACGACTGAGGGGAATGTGGAGGATGACTAAGGAAGAAATAGGATGGTGGTTAGAGACAAAGGAGAGTGAGTTTTCTAGAGATAAGAATAAGAACCTGAGGATTATCTGGGAGAAGTGGCTAGAGAGATATGTATTTATAGACTTACATGAGATTTTCTTTGTTGATTTCTTGATAGTTTTGGTTGAGTGGTTAAAGAGGTCAACTAAAAAGAATGGAACATTTTGCATTATTGTTATGAGGAGTTGAACCCCTGAGTTTATTCATAAAGTTAATACCATAAGTAATCAGATCTCGTGCATAGTCGATTTATGGTTGGATAGTGTATTGGGGGGTTATATCACTGAGTTTTCTATAGATTGTACCTAGTCATATAGTGTTGTTGAAAGAGAGTTATTTAAAGGTCTGTGCAGAATATATTTGAAATCATTTTATACTTGGGTCAATATGTTGTTGTGGGATAAAGGGGCTATGAATATGTAATTTGATCACCCTAGTAGCTAGGCGCCTTCATGCGCACAAGGGGATGGGGGTTGACTAGGGGAAGGTTTGAGAGTATGGAAAAATGGATGCAGGAAAGTACAAATAAGGAATGGATGGACTAAGAATGTCGAGAAAGGAAGAAGGTGCGACAAAAGAAGAGATTGGAGTGTTGCACAGTGGAAAAATATTTCGACATAGTAGGAAGAGGAATGTGGTTGATAGAGAAGGGAAAAACAATGAGTTTGAGGACACAAATGTAGTGCTCCATATCAAAGGAATAATGTGCACAGAAATAAAGGAGAAGGAAAAATACCGACAACTTAGCCTAGTATAAGGAGATCCATTACATCCCATTATCCCCACTCAGGCCAGACTCTATGTCGAACCCATGACCTAGTGTGTGTTTATGAGGTCTGAGGTAAGATATGAAACTTTGTCACTTGTAGTTTGTACATCTCTGGACGTCATCCCACTGGCTAGGGAAACACTATTGTGTGGAACAACATCATTCTCATACTTAATTAATAGAATACATTAAAATCAAATTAAACACATTTAACTCAGAGTAAGCACAATATTACTGATAACATAAATAATCCATGGCATTAACAATAATTCATATGCACAATAGAATACATGATACATATAAGCATCACAGGCATGCAAAACATAATATTAAGCATAAGCTGATACTTATCTTTGAAACCGTGGTAATTCCACCAACTACGTGCATGCCTTCCACGAACCTCCCAGCCTTAGACCACGCTACTCATCATGCTCAGCAGTGGGTCACCCCCGAGCTGGAACTAAGCTCCACCCAAGGTAAGGAATCCTAGTCTAGGCTGAGGTTACAGGGAAAAATGCACAAAATAACTGGAAGGATTCTTCCCATGATGCCTTCTTACACCCACTACTCACATACTCTCATTCCCCACATGCATGTTCCACCCGGGAGTATACACCTTCACAAGCATAGTCCATCAGTGCTTCACCTCCCTCTCTAGGTCTCGACAACAGACCAGATCAGGAAGTCTTAGAGCTCTATAGCTGGTGTTGGACTCTCTCTAGAAGAATACCACTTCCCAGCAAACTCCTTCACCTTGAAATAGCTTCTCATAGGCCTGACATATTGCCTCGTCAACTAAGGGCCTTAAAACCCATTTCTTCATCCCCTTCCAACTCAATTCCCACATGGTGAGGATAAACACAACAACAATAGTAATTCGGTTAAATCACGGTGACAACAGCAATAGGAATTTGGGTATGGACATCCAAAAATGGCAACAGTCCACACTAAGACACATCACGGTTCAGACATTCACAGAGTGCTCAGACTTCACAGGAGACACAGCCTGGTCCACGAGTTTTCCACTAGTTTCAGGGTGCATGATAAGGAATCAACACAGAGGTCGATCACAGAGCTAAACAAAATTCACGAAGGATGGGGAATGGCAAAGCGACTCACATGGAGAATGGAAGAATGCAAGAGCAAACAATTTTCTCGTGAGGGTTTCCTTCACTGTGCGCCGATAAGAAAATGCATATGCAGAGGAAAAATGGGTTCAGACCAGCATCCCGGTGAACCCAGGTGTAGGATGACAGAATGACCGAATGACCCCCCCCCCCACGACTGACTTCTGTATTTTTTTAACTGCATGTGCCTGGGTTGACACATGTCACCCATGAAGCTGCATGCACTCTATCAGCATGCATTCCTCCCCAGGAACTTAGGACAAAACATATATTTCACATGGATTTTGGAATAATATTAAAATATTATTCCCAAGGACTTAAGCCCCTAGGCTCAACACTTAGCCTCTCTTTCCAACCTTCCAGCCCCCAATCCCTTACCCACTCTGTGGAAGCTTAGTCCTCCATCACTCATTCATCATGTTCTATCTGCACGCAGTGGTGTTTATATTTTTATTAATGTTCTGCATGATTACATATACAAAAGCAGGCTCTCGGCCTTAACACTTAGGCTCTCCGGCCTAATAACACATAAGCCCACCAGCTTATATAAACTTGGATCACCAGCCTATAAAACATAATTACAATTCATAATGAAAGATTTATACTTCATAGACATGATTTACAATAAGGCTCAGCCTTGGGGACATTACAATCCCCTCCCCTTATTTTTGCACTATCCTCAGTGCAAATTTACATTGCATCTACAAGATTTTCAAAATTTTCAAAAAGATGTGGGTACTCTATCTGCCTAACATCTTCATGCTCCCATGTTGCGTCCTCAGGATTGTACCAGGTCCACTGGACCTTTACAAGCCCTATAGCTTGATTCCAGAGCTGTTTGCTTTTCCTGTCCAATATGCGCACAGGATGCACTTGCAGGACACCTTCTTGTTCCACCTGAATCACATTCCAATCAATAACATGATTAGCATCTGGTATATATTTCTTAAGCAATGAAACATGAAACACATTATGTACAATCATAGATGAAGGTAATGCAAGCATATATGCAACTGGCCCAATCCTTTCCAGGATTTCAAATGGCTCACAAAATATGGTTGCCAACTTGGCGCAACTTCCCAGCTTCAGGGAACTCCTGTTAGCTTTCACTTTCAGGAAAACATGATCACCCACTTTGAACTCTCTGTGGATTCTGTTCTTATCAACATAACTTTTCTGCCTGTCCTGGGTAGCTTTCAAATTTTGCTTAATTTTTATCATTTGGTCCTCCATCTCCTTGAGCAACTCTGGCCCAACTACTGCTCTATCAGCTAGATTATCCCATCTCACTAGAGTATTTCACTTTCTTCCATAAAGTGCTTCAAATGGGCTCATCTTCAATGATGTATGATACCCATTGTTGTAGGCGAATTCTACCAAGTGCAGGTAGTCTTCCCATCTTGACGGTTTGTCCATCACATACATTCTTAGTATGTCTTCTATTACTCTGTTCACCCTCTCTATCTATCCATCAGAATCAAGATGATAAGATGTACTAAAGTTCATATTCGTTCTGAATCCTTTGAACAATCCTTTCCAGAAATTCAAGGTGAATTTTGGGTCTCTGTAAGACACAATCGTTGTAGGAATTCCATGCAATCATGTCACTTCCTTCATGAAAATATCAACAACATCTGCTGCCTTGTGAGTAGTTTTCAGTGGAATAAAATGGGCAGATTTTGTAAGCTTGTCCACCACCACCATGATCGAATCATGCAACTTGTATTTTCTTAGCAATCCTGTAATAAAATCCATTGTCACCACCTCCCACTTCCACTCAGGAATGGGTAAAGGTTGCAGCAACCCTGCTGGGTGCATATGCTCTGCTTTAACTTTCTGGCACTCCATACATCTGACGATGTATTCAGTGATCTATCTCTTCATACCCGGCCAAAAGTAATGGCTCTTGACCGCTACTACTATTTTCTGATATCCAGGGTGCCCTGCATAAGGCACATTATGCATCTCCTACAAAATCATTTGTTTCAAGACTGGACATTGGGTACAAAATTTTTGTTCTTGTACAATAGTATTCCATCGATTTCCAATTTATAAATTTCCATCTTCTGTGGCATCTTACCCTGCTATAGCTTGGCTACCAATTCTCTGTACTGCAGATCTACATTTGCAGCCTCCAGAATTCTTCTTTTAATATCAGTTTGATACATGCTAATGGTTGTAGCATGTAAATCATGCACCCTCCTGCTGAGTGCATCAACCACTTTATTCTCCTTTCCTTTGATATGCTTGATCTCAAAGTCGTACTCACACAGAAATTCCAGCCACCTACTTTGTCTAGCGTTTAAGGTTGGTTGATCAAACAAATATTTTAGACCATTATGGTCTGTCCTGAGTTCAAACCTCCTCCCCATGAGGTAATGCCTCCATTTCCTAGAGCGTGAATGATTGCTGCCAACTCCAAATTGTGAGTGGCATAATTATTTTCATTCTCTTTCAGCTTCCTGGACTCATAACAGATTACAAATCCATTCTGACTGAGAACTCCTCCCAACCCTCCTTTACATGCATCTGTGCACACCATGAAATCCACATTTGGATCTGCAATCCTCAGGATTGAAGTGTTGGTTAACAACTACTTCAATCGCTATAAAATTTTCTCACACTCTTTAGTCCACTGAAACTTTTCCTTCTTCCTTTGCAAGGAAGTGATAGGGTGAGCTATCTTTGAGAACCCTCTGATAAACCTTCTGTAATAGCCCGCTAGACCCATAAAGGATCTAACTTCCGCCATATTCCTTGGCGCTGACCATTCTCTGATGGCCTCAACCTTCTCAGGATCCACGACAATCCCTTCTTCTGAAATAATGTGCCCCAAGTAATGGATATGCCTTTGATAAAATGAGCATTTGCTCAACTTGGCATACAATTGGTGTTCTCTCAACAATTGCAACACCATCCTCAGGTGTTGTTCATGCTCTTCCTCTGACTTGGAATACACCAAAATGTCATCGGAGAAGACTATGAAAAACCTGTCTAGATAGTCCCTGAATACACCATTCATCAAGCACATAAAAACAACAGGTGCATTCGACAGCCCAAACGGTACCACTGTGAACTCGTAATGACCATACCTTGTTCTGAAGGTGGTCTTGTTGATTTCTTCATCCTTTATTTTTACCTGGTGATATCCTGATCTGAGATCTATCTTCGAAAATATTTTCTCACCTTTCAACTGATCGAAAAGATCATCGATCCTCGACAGAGGATACTTGTTCTTGACAGTTACTTTGTTCAACTGTCTGAAATCAATGCATAGCCTCAATGTCCCATCCTTCTTCTTCACTAACAATATCGGGGCACCCCAAGGTGACACGCATAGGCGAATGTACCCCTTCTTTAGAAGCTCTTCAAGAAGTAATTGCAACTCTTTCAGCTCTAGCATACTCATTCTATAATAAGCTTTCGACACTGGAGCTGCTCCAGGCATCAAATTTATAGAGAAATCGATATCTCTCTTCGAAGGTAGTCTGGGTACCTCCTAAAACATGTCTTCAAACTCTGTTAGTATCGTATGGTCTCCAATATTTGAGACTTCATCTCTGGATTCCTCCTCCACACGAGTTGTAAACAATTGACAACCTTTCATGTAGCACTTTTTCAACTGCATTGCTAAGATTTCTATAACAACCATAGCTCTAGGAATTCCTTGGACTGTTTTCCGATTCCCCTCCTCATCCAGGCATGTAAATTCCTTGTTACTGCAGTCCAGGAGGGCATGGTGCTGGTCCAACCAATCCATCCCAATTAAACATTCATAAGAGCCTAAAGGAAGAATACTCAATTCAACCTTCGTGCTCAATCCCTTCATGTCCACTGGACAGGACTTAACCAACTCAGTGACTTTCCTCTTGGTTCCTGTAGCCAACTGCACTAACCAAGACTTTTCATGTTTGCTTCTTTATAAATGCAAACTTTCCACCACTCTAGGGTCTATATAACTATGGCTAGCCCCTAAATCAATTAAAATAATAAATGGTTGGTTGTTAATCATACCTTCCACTTCAATCATGTGCGACTAAAATTTAGCTTTCTTGTTGTCTAGGGACGCATAGATCCTTGGCATTCTACTGCCCATGTCCTCCACTATTTCAGCTTGTTGAACATTATGGACAACTCTTGCTTTGCCATTTTTATGGGGACAATATATGTACTTGTGGTTCTCTTTACAGCGCCAACACTGAATGGGCATCTGTCTCGGCCTTTGTTCCCCCACTTTAGCCATTCTCGGCTCTCTAAACGATGGATGTCCTTGAGGACTATTTCTGAAAAAGGGAGGTTTGTTTCCCTTCTGCCTCTGTTCTTTCTTAAACTTCTTTTGGTCATCCAAAGCCTTTCGAAAGGTAGTCTTTTCTCTTTTCTATTCATATAAGAATTCTGCTCTTCTTATTGTTTCTTCCATAGTCTTAGGATCATCATACTGAATCTTGTCACCAATGGGAGGTGGCAGTCCACTCAGATACCTCTGAATCTTGACAGCCTCATCTTTGATGAATGGAACATACTTCACTAATTCCAAAAACCTTCATTCATATTCATCAATGGTCATGTTGCCTAGCTTGAGTTCAAAGAACTCCTTCATCTTTCTATCATAGTATATTTTAGTCAGGTATTTCCTCTCAAAATACCTCTTGAATTCCTTCCATGTGATATCTTTCTCTCTAACGTGTCTCACCTGCACAAGGTGATCCCACCACATGGATGCTTTTCCTTTTAGTTGATACATCACAATTCTTCCTTCTGCATGAGAGGAATAATTCTGCAGTTGGAAATATTTCCTCATGCCAAGAAACCATGTTTCAACATCTTCCTCCTTCTTATTTTCTCCATCAAACGTAGGAGGTTTAATCTTGTTCATCTCCCCTTTCAATTCATCCACTCCATATCTTCGGTGTTTTCTGGTAGGGGATGGGCTTGAACTACTATGTGCTTCCTTATCAGAATGCTTTGGGGAGTGACGACGATGTCTGCTACCACTCCTTGATCTTCCTTTTCTCTCAGGGGTCCTGCGACTCCCTGTTTTTCTTGTGTCACTCTCCTTTTCCAATTTCCTTTCTATTCTTTCCAGGCTCTTCAACATCTTTAAGTTGAATTCACGCTGTCGATCCCTGACCCTCATGAGATTTCGACTATCAGTTCGGTGAGCTTGGGCATATTTTTACAATGTTTCAATGATTTTCATCACATGCCCTTCCTTATCCAATTATCTTCCATGCCCATAGGATTTCGATCCTTCAACTCCCAAGTTGACATCCCTTTCTTCTCTTTCATTCTCTAAATTGAAGGCAATCCGTACCTCTTCCATTTCTATACTCGGCATCGATTCAAGGTTGTCCTGACACTCATTGAACTCTTCACACAGAACGTGCAGTCAACCGAAGTTTGTCAGGACTTAAACCCTTAATAAAACTACAACATTCATAAACCAATGCGAATAAGAAAACATTTCGATTCCATGAATTTTCTGAGCTCTATGGCTCTGCAATTTCCAGCGATAGCCCCCGTTTTCTTAGTCCCCAACCCATGTGTCCATGGGCCATGATCAAATGCTAAACTGCTAGGTGCTACAAGGCTCTCCAAATGAAACTTTGGGTTTCAGGATTTCGGGGCTTTGGGGTTTCGGGTTTCAGGGTTTTGGTCCCGAAGGTTTTTGCACTCGCTTCCCTCTCCAGTTACTCCCGACTTCTGAAAATTTGATTCCCTTACCCTCCAGGCCCACAACACAGTTTTCACCCACCAAGGTAGTGACAAATGGTATCCTTAAGAAGGTCCACCTCACTCCCAACGATGTCAGGGTGCCCCACTACTTTTACTTTTCGTTTCGGAGTTTCAGGCACCAGGAGTTCATGCATCTACACATCTCGAACTTCCATTTGCTAAAATTTTGAAATTACGGTCTATTCATCAACTTGATCCAATGGTCAAGCTCCTCTCCTACGATCTATGGTGTAGATCGTTTCGAGATTTTGGGGTTTCGAGTTTTCGGTAACTGGGAGTTCACGATGCAGCGACTGCAAATCTCTTGTCACTTCAATCCCCGAATTCTGAATAACTGCAAAACTGCACAGAATAACTGGAAGGATTCTTCCCAGGATGCCTTCTTACACCTACTACTCAAGGACTCTCATTCCCCACATGCTTGTTCCACCCGGGAGTATACACCTTCACAAGAACAGTCCATCAATGCTTCACCTCCCTCTCTGGGTCTCGACAACAGGCCAGATCAGGAAGTCTTAGAGCTCCGTAGCTGGTGCTGGACTCTCTCTGGAAGAATACCACTTCCCAACAAACTCCTTCACCTAGAAATAACTTCTCACAGGCCTGACAGACCGCCTCTTCAACTAAGGGCCTTAAAACCTGGTTCTTTAGCCCCTTCCGACTCAATTCCCTCATGGTGAGGATAACCACAATAGGAATAGCAATTTGGTTAACTCACGGTGACAACAACAACAGGAATTTGGGTATGGACATCCAAAAATGACAACAATCCACACCAAGACACAGCATGGTTCAGACATTTACAGGGTGCTCGGACTTCACAGGAGACACGACTCGGTCTGCGAGTTTGCCACTAGTTTCAGGGTGCGTGACAAGGAATCAATGCAGAGGTCAATCGCAAAGCTAAACAAAATTCATGAAGGATGGGGAATGGAAAAGAGACTCAAGTGGAGAATGGAAGAATGCAAGAGAAAACAATTTTCCCATGAGGGTTTCCTTCACGGTGTGCCGGTAAGAAAATGCAGATGCAGAGGCAAAATGGGTTCAAGCTGGCATCCTAGTGAACCCAGGTGGAGGATGACTGAATGACTGAATGACACCCCCCCATGGCTGACTTCTGCAGTTTTTTAACTACATGTGCCTCGGTTGACACATGTCACCCATGAAGCTGCATGCACTCCATCAGCATGTGTTCCTCTCCAGGAACTTAGTACAAAACATATATTTCACATGGATTTTGGAATAATATTAGAATATTATTCCCAAGGACTTAAGCCCCTAGGCTCAACACTTAGCCTCTCTTTCCAACCTTCTAGCCCCCAATCCCTTACCCACTCTGTGGAAGCTTAGTCCCCCATCACTCATTCATCATGGTCAGTCTGTACACAGTGGTGTTTATATTTTTATTAATGTTATGCATGATTACATATACAAAAGAAGGCTCTCGGCCTTAACACTTAGGCTCTCCGACCTAATAACACATAAGCCCACCATCTTATATAAACTTGGCTCACCAGCCTATAAAACCTAATTACAATTCATAATGTAATCTTTATA
Source organism: Picea abies (assembly GCA_900067695.1). Taxonomy (NCBI): domain Eukaryota; kingdom Viridiplantae; phylum Streptophyta; class Pinopsida; order Pinales; family Pinaceae; genus Picea; species Picea abies. Next base: position 5,892 of record CBVK0100099439.1, on the reverse strand, counting down.
CTTCATAGACATGATTTACAACAGGGCTCGGCCTTGGGGACATTACATAGTTAGTGAAGGAATTAAAGATAACAGTAAAGGTATTAAGAGTAGTGGAAGTAGTACAACAACCCATATTTATTTAGGGACACAGAGGAAGAATATTGCACAATGCGCAATGGAGGGGGTATACCCCACTTTGAGAATGTTTGTCTTCAATGGAGCAAAGAAAGAAGATATGAAACAACACTTATTTGTTTGTGAATAAATATGGATTGTGAAGCAGGTCCAGGATGATGATATTGGAATCAAGCAATTAGTGACAACATTTAGAGATTGTGCATTACTCTGGTATATGAAGTATCATTCCACTACACCTTCAAGACAAGCTAGAACATTGGCAGACATCAAGAAAGCCCTATTAAAGGATTTCCAGGAACCGAAGTCTAAGTCATAGTGTATTATGGAACTAAAAGAGATCAAGCAATTGAAGAATGAGTCAGTATGGGATTTTGATAAGAGATTCAAGATATTAGTGGATTGGTTGACCTTCCATATTCCAAACGAGAAACATAGGGAATGGTTCAGTGTGGGATTTCTACCACATATATGATGCCCATTGACACATAAAAATATTATGTCACAGTCAGAAGAACTAGAGATCACCATGAAGTTGGAAGCATCCCCTATAGGAGAGAATGGCATAGGGATGGATCGGGTTCAGTCGCAGTTAGCAACATTGATAATTCAGTTATAGGATCTTGCTAAAGGGAAGGAAAAATGTGAAGAAGTATGGTGTGTTACATGTAGAAATGAAATTCATCATAAGAATGAGTGTCTATCATCTAAAAATTATTGGCTACAAGAGCCATGAATCCCTTAGCCTCAGGAGAAGGGGTATGGTGTGAGATATGCAGAACCATGCGTCATCACCCAACTAATTTTCCTTTGATGCAGAAGTATCAAATCACTTCCAAAATATTATTTTGTAATACTTGTAATTCCATGGGAGATGATGAAAATGATTATTGTGCACTCGGTATAATGAGAGAACGCACCACATATGCATACATAGTCCAAGGGGAAGACGGATCATAAGGAGGGGTACCACAATATAATACTTGGGGGGCTACAATCAAGGAGGAAGAGGAGGATTTAGAGGTTGGGGAAGAGAAGGATGAGGTAGAGGAAGAGGATGGATTATCTACTATAACTATAACCAACCTGATAATTTTGTGTGATACTGACATAATCCTTGTACAACGTGCACATACTGCAGACAGTCGGATCATGTGATAGAAGACTTCCCACAAATGATTGGAAAGTGGCAGAAGAAAAGGAACCAAAATGTGTAGATGACAACAACAGAATATCACGATGATTGACCAAGGGTAGCAATATTTACGCGTGAAGGAGAAAGAACAAGAGCCAATATGAAAAAACAAGGAATTAAGATTGACTAGTGGGTCAAGAAAGCAACAAAACTTCTTCAACATTTGACCCTCGGAAAGAGAGATACACATATAAGTAAGCAAGGAAGGAACTTGTAGAAACATGATGGGGAGAATTGAATTCACAAGCTGTGTATGACATGCCTCCAGCCTATGAAAACTCGATCACAGAAAGGCCAGTGGAGAAGGTAGGTACTCTTAAAATTTTCTTAAAGAGTTGTTTAGAACTAATAAAGGATGAAACTACATTAAATGAATTTCATAGGATGATCCACCAGTGCGCGCAAGATAAAGAAGCACTTGTTGCACAATGAGCAGTTAACCAAGTACATCTCAGGAAAAGGATGAACATGGAATTTTGACTTAATGCACATATATGAGAGTATGATATGGATAATATCATCTTGGATATGGGATCTGATGTGAATATCCTTTTGAAGCATATATGGGAAATGATGGGAAAATCAAAGTTGATCTAGTCACCAATTCAGTTGAGGCTAGAAAATCATCACAAGATTGTTTCGATTGGACGATTAACAAGGGTGAATTTTAATATCGATGGAGTGCCCATCACTATAGATTTTGAAGCAATGGATATAGTGGATGGTAGTAAATCTTAAACAACATTACTTGATCTCAATTAGGATTTTGATAACCAGACCATTATTGATTTTAAATAGAGACAAATGATATTTGAAGTAGGAGACTTGAGAGTTACTGCACCATTGGATCCCACAGAAGGAAGAAGATATGTGGAATTGACAAGGGGAAAATAACTTGATAACCTTTAGAATGTGATTGCACAGATGGATGACTATATTAATCCTACTGTTTAGGGTGCACTCAGTTTGCGAAGTATCAGTTATTGCACATCAGATTCAGAAGAAGCCTTGGAACATTGGCAACAGAGGTTACATGAAGTATCTACAAGGAGATGTGCTCATATTACCCACACATTGCGCTGGATTGGAGTTGAGGTATGCTATCCCTTGAAGTATGATGGACTAACAAATATAGACTCTTTTGTAAAATAATTTGAATTGCAAAAATCAGAACAACGGAGATTTCTAGCTTTAGATATCGACCTGAAAGAGACACTTGCAAGGTGGTGGGATGTGCATAAGGATAGAATAGATAATTGGTAGAAATACAAAAGGATGTTAAAGGTCAGGTTTGGAATAGAAACTGAATATACTATGCAGAAGTATACTAGGTTGAGTTGTCCTACAAATCATCTTACACAATGCACCATGACATGGAGCTATGTACCTAAGCATGAATAGACACACTTATTTGTACACACTTTGCATACGATCCCGAAGAACTGGTATTTAGAATTGGAAGTATGAGTAGGAACAACAGATTGAGAATATTTGACTTGCAAATTCAAGGTAAATTTCAAGTTTGAATATGATGCCCCTTCAGTAGACACAACACTGCAGATTGTCAAGAAAGAGATATTTACATAAGAAGACTTGATGGGACCAGTACCCTTATGTAGTGTGCCCATATATTCTGCAACTGTTCAAGAGGTTTTGGAATGCTATAATGTTGTTGGAGAAGACCAAGAAGATGAAAACCCGAGAAATTTGTAGGTACCCGAAACTGAAGGAGAGCACATAGTAGAAGGTCCTGAGCTTGACTCTATCAAGTATGCAAAGCCGTTAAAAACATGCAAGGTGAATATTGGTACGAAGAATAATCCCAAGTTCGCACACATTGGATATTACTGGAATGAAGAAACTGTCGAGAAGATAGTTGATTTATTGTGAAAATACCAAGACCTTTTTCCAACTACATTTTCATAAATGAAAGGGATTGTTGGAGATCTAGGGGAGATGAGGATCCCTTTGAAGTCAGATTCCAAGCTCTAGAGACCATACTGATTGAACTAAATATATAATTATAAAGTGAAAGAAAAAATAGATAGGATGTTGGAAGCTAGGATTATTGAACCTATCGCAGAGTCAGAATGGATCACTCTGATGGTGATTTAGGACAAGACAATGAGTGGAATCATAATTTGCATGGATCTATAGAAGCTAAATGGTTCTTTCTTACATGACCCATTCCCTACCCCATTTTATAGATGAAGTTTTGGAGAATGTAGGAGCACATGAACCTTACTTATTTACTGATGGATTCTATGGGTATCACTACATTAAGATTACATAGGAGGATAGGCATAAGACAACATTTGCGATGGAATGAGGATGTTATCAATATATAGTCATTCATTTTGGATTGAAAAATGCACCATCAATATTTTCCCAAGTTGTTGTCATGAATTTTAAAGAATTTATTCATAAATTCCTAGAATTATACTTGGATTATTGGACAATGTTCAGTTTGTTGAAGGACCATATTGAAATTTTGTGTTTGATGTTGGACAAATGTAGACAATTCCAGGTTTCCTAAATTAATCATACCGGTCTTACATGACATGAATAATTCCTCATGCCACCACAAAAGTATGCTATAAAGGACATTTTTCCTTGAGTGGGATATGGATACTATTACGAGTTTTTTCACACAAGTGATGGGTCTCAAGCCTTTGGCCTAAAATGAATCTTCTAGGGAACTAGTTCGTAAACTAGCCTCAAACCACCACATAGACCTAGAATATTGGCCTCTTGGTGGCATACTAGCATTGTTGTGAAATTTGTCTTACTAAGCATGGGTTTTGGGGCCTTGTCCATGTTTGATGAAGGAAAACAAGAGCTTCAAGATCGAAATTAATATTCTAGGACTCATAATCCATTAATCTCTATTTAAAGAACACAGAGAGTCATTTTCTATAATAGCATGTTAAAAAAATATGGTTTTATCCATGTAAACACTCGTGTACTAATATTTGATTTGTGTGTGTGAGTAGTTGTCTTAAGCTATTCAACCTATGCGAATATACCTTGGTTTTTAATCAAAACCACCACAAAATCCCTCTAGATGGAATATTTGACCTTTGTATGAGATATGGACTCCATTAGAAAGATTTAGACACAAGGGATGGGTCTCATGACCTTAACCATGGTCATGGGAGAAAATAAAGGGTCTTAGGACCTAAATAAAGATTTTACTTTCTATAGCCTATTTAAGATACACACATATTTGGTTATTGCTATAAATTTTTATCACTTTACCCATTTAAAAAGAAATTGCATGTTCCAGTAACATTGACCATGATCTACAATCTATTTTTTATTATTATGACAAGGATCTCAAACCCTACACAAAGCAGGAAAATTATTTTGACCGAAAAAAGTAGTTCTATCAAACTATGTTTTTGACTGAAAACCTCTTTTGAACGAAAGTTTCTTTACATATATATATCGGTTGTGTTTCCCTGTGGACAATTTGGCTCCTATCATTTTCTATGCACAATGGACATGGGTGACACCCGAGCAACACTAGTATCAGATACTCGAACGACACCCAAGCAACACCAAGAGCACTTGACTGACACCAACAAATTTGGCTCTGCCTGCAAGGTTAGTAGCTTCGTTCTAACTCTTGATTCTTTTGTGGAGTAGCTTTGTTATAACTCTTGATTCTTTTTTGGAGTACCTATGTTCTAAGTTTTAATATTAGGCTAAGCATAAGTTGTTTAGTTTCATAGGGATTGAATTAGTTAGAAATGGTAGGCCTCAGTTTTGGGCATCTTGTCATGTAGTCTATAACCATTTTACCTTCTGAAGCGATCAAGAAGATATCCTTCTTAACACAAAAATAAATATCAAATAGATTCTCTTGTATTTCCTCCTCTATCTATGAGATTACATAAAAAATAGATTTTTTGATCATTATTATCTATTTTCTTTCGTTCTTCTTTCATAATTATTATAGATACACTTAAGCTAATGTTCAATTATTCAGATAACGACAATGATACAGAGGTTGGGCTCATGCACAGTGGGAGACCGTTCAGAGAGGTTCCTCTTGCGAACCTATTTAAGAAAAACTATAGAGACGAGGGATTCTATAGTGGAGAAACACACGAAGAACATTCAGAGGCCGCAAGAACATAGGAGGTAGGATCTGAAGAACTTCGCCAAGGAGAGACAACAACTTCAAGAACTGTGCCTACGTTGAAGTAAGTACTATTACTTCCCCTATTATTTTAGCAGCTCTAAGCAACCAGAGTAACCAAAGTAGTCAGAGTCATCAAAGTACTGTTACAAACAACCTACCACATACTTAGGCAGGAAACCAAGGAAGATCTATGGTAGATGAGATGAGGTTACCCATCTTCAGAGGAGATGGATCTAAAGATCCTGACCAACATTGGTTCTTACGCAAATTTGTATGGAGTATCAAGCAAGTCACCGACGAAACAATCAAGATAGCTCAATTCAATATGTAAGGTAGCTAGAGAGGTAGTGGGGGGGCCCAGAGGGCCCATAATGATAATAGTGGAGGTCATTCAATATAAGGTGGACTAGGTTCACTATATTATTAAATAAGG